>QAPG01000704.1:0-16077 GCA_004366825.1 Colletotrichum spinosum
ATAATAATAATAATAATAATAATAATAATAATAATAATAATAATAATAATAATAATAATAATAATAATAATAATAATAATAACTCTTCAATAGATCCTACTACTGAAGTTTGAAAAATAATTAAACTAATTCTCAAACAGAGTTCAAATATTAAGATAACTAAAAATGATAGAATATTGGATTAAATATAGAAAAGAATGATAATATTTAGAAAAGGTCTAATCTATATATTATTTTACTTATTTTACTAGATAAAGCTAAAGAAAGCTATAAAGCTTGAAACAAAGTGCTTGTTTTATTCTTTTAGATTATTCTTATTTAAAGAATTACAAACAATTATATAAAACATACTACTGTGGAAAATCAAACTTCTTGTATTTTAGTAATATGTATAAGGAAAAAGCCTGTTTCCTTTTTTCAATATTTAAGTCCCTTAAATATAAAGTTTAAATTCTAATTATAATAAAAGAAGTATAATTAATAAAATCTATAAATAGTTAGAAAATAATACTTCTATTTATTATTGGTATTAGAAATATTAATATTCTAAGTAGTAGATAAATTTAGAAATTAGGAAAAAAGTGTATCAGTAAGGAATTATACAAAAGGTAAGATTGAAAGCTTAAAGCTATAATTAATATTTAAATATTAATTATTTAGGGACTTTTAATACTACTTATAGATCTAGAGATTAGAAATATATAAGAATTCTTTCCATTTATTTGGAATAGATTTTAATATAATATAATGTTACTATAATGTTTATTTATACTAATATTAATGGATCTATATATATTTATCTATTAACTAGATTTTACTTAAATGTAGGAAGACATCTTTAGAATGTAATCTCAAGATTAATATAAATACTTATAAGAATAATAAAACCTATACTTTGATTTATTTATTAAATACAATACTATATAATCTAAGGTAGGATTCTTAAGTTTAATATACTTACGTAAAGATATTCTTTATTCAAAAGGATTTATTATTTCCTTTTATAATAAAATAGGTTTTATTTGAAATACAAAACCCTATATAGTTACTTTAACTCATAATATAGATAATATATTACTAATTTTCAATAATTCAAAAAAGATTAATTACATATATAATTCTTTAAAATAGAAAATAAAAGTCTAAAACTTTCAAAAGACTTTTTATTTTCTTTAATTATAGTTTAAATATAAATTAAGAGAAAAATATGGTTATAATTAATTGAAGTAGATATAGTAAGATAGTTATTAGAAAATATAAGGAGAACTATTTATAAATTTCAAACTCCTATAGATAGTAGTTTCAAATTATTTACAACATACAAAAGGAGCTTCAAAATCTAATACTTTGAAAGTTTAATTGGAAATAAGAGCTCCATTATATTTAGCTCTAAGATAAAACTTAGAATTAGGTTTATAGTAATAACTTATTTTTAATTTATTAATAATTTGAAAAAACATTATTTCTTAATGTTTAATCATATTTAAAAGGACTTAAGTAATAATGATAGATATAAAGTTACTTATAATTATAAGAATATGTTTTCTATTAGGGATATCGTAAAAGATATAGATTTAAATTAAAACAGAGATCTAAATAATAGATAATCTATTTCTTGTATAATTTCTTTTCGAGAAGAAATAGTAATCTTATAAATTACTGTATTATAAAATAAGAAATAGTAGTTTTACTTATTGAGAGAATTTAATACATAGTTCTATCAGATACCTATGAAGATGTGATTTATATATCTAATAATTATAATTATATAAATTGAAATCTAAAGATATTTAAAACTAAAAGACTTAAGCTTTCAGAAAAGATTTTAATAGTAGAAAACCTAGTTAAATATCTTGAATTGTATAAAGAGATTAAATATATAAGTATAAAATATTACACAATAAGAGGTTTTATTAGGAATAAGAATATTTCTATATATTATATAAATATAGAGGATAGTATACTTAATGTTCTAACTAAGGTTTAAAACTTAATACAAGTTAAATAAATTCTATTTTTACTTTTTATAAATCTTAAATTTTGTAACTTTATAAATATTCCTTTTTTACACTTTATTAATCCTTATAAATCCTTATATAAATAAGTTATATATTAGTAATAAATATCTTATAGGGAGATATTAAGTTCATTCTAATATATAAAGAGTCTCTATTTCTACTATTCTAATAAAAGTGCCAAGTAGCTCTCCAATATTTCTATATAAATAAATTGTATATAAATTACTTTATAAACATGTATCGACTTTACTCTTTTAGTCTAGTAATTCTTAAGTAAATAAAATAAATATATAGAAATTCAAATTATATATGATGATTATAATATGTTATATACTATATCTATAGTGATTAATGTATTATAATCATATTATCTGATGTTATATCTTAGCTTATGTATTTTAATTATAATATGTTATAATTTATAATTATAATAATCTACTTATTATAATTATAATTAGAACTCCAATAGTATAATTAGAACTTTGAATTGAACCTTCAATATGAAAACCTTGATATTTCTATATATAATAATTCGAAATAATTAATCATACTATTCATCAAATTACTATTTCTCCTTCTATAGAATTATTATTATTATAAATCTTTTAAATAAGTCCTCATATTAAGGGGAATACTTTTATTATATTACATTTCATCTAATCTTACAGTTACTTATAGTACTAACTTAACTATTAATTTACTTACCTATTTATCTATTCTAATATTATTAAATAGACTCAATAGTCAAATCTATACATAGGGTAAAAAGCTTAGATATCATTTCAAATATACAGTAAAAGCAATTAAAGAATAAGAATAAAGTTTTCAATACTTACATTATTTTAATTGAAACTTATATCGATCTATAAATCTTATTATATTTAACAGATTGAAAAGATTTATTCCATCTATCAATAAATTAATAAGGTTTACTTAAGGATGCTTTTTCAAAACCAAGTTAGTTAAAGAAGCTTTCAAAACCTTTTTCAAATTTAAAATATTCATTAAGAATAATAACAATAATAAAGAATGAAAGAACTTAATTCCAATAGACATAATAAATTTACTAATAAAAGATGAACATATATTTATTCTTATTCCAGGATTACCTATAACATTAAATTTCTTTATGCTTATAACTTCAACAGTTTGATAAAAAGAAGAAGAAAGATTCTCAGGAATACAACTAGAGCTCTAATTTATCACTTAAACTTACCTTATTATCTATCAAATAATACTTTGATAACTTCTATATATATATATAATAGAACTCTTAATAATTCTATAAGTTTTAAAACTCCTAATAAGTAGAAAAGTGAAATACAGCTTAATATTACTAGTATTGAAGTATAGAGTGGCTTCTATCATTATAAGAATAACAGTCTTACTACTAGAAACTTAGATATAAGAACTTATAAAAGAAGATTATTAATTTATAGAAATAATACCTGGACAATTGAGAATTTTAATAAAGAAACCTGTATAATCTAGAAATATATAAATCTTAGACAATATTTTTTAGAGTTTAAAAGGGTTTCATTATCTCTTAATTTAGAAAGGAATTATAAACATTATAAATCTAATTAGTTAAATAGTAATTCTATTTGAAATATAGATAATTCTATTTCTAATATAAATTAGAATAGTAGGAATATTAGTAATATTAATGATAGCTCTTTAATAAATTCTACTCTTAAGGTTTTAGACATTCTAAATATTAGAATACCTAAAGAAAATAAAGTATTAGAATTAAATATAGAAAATAATAGTAATATTCAAGGAAAGTCTAACTTATATATTATTTTACTCATCATATTAGAAAGGGCTAAAAGAAATTATGAAAGCTATAAAGAAAATAGTTTCTTCATTATTTTAAACTATTCTAATTTGAATAGTTGTATGAATAATACCAAAATACTTATAAAGATAATTAAGCTTCTTATATTCTATTGATAAATAAAATAGAAAGGCCTACCTCTTTTATTTCAATACTAAAGGTTCCTGAATATAGAAGCTAGATTCTACTTGGAATAAAAGAAATAGAATAAATGAAACTTGTAAATAGTTCGAAAGTAATGTTTCTATTTGCTATTCGTATTAAAAATATTGATGTTCTAAATAATAGATAAGTTTATAAATTAAAGGTAAGTAATATAATTAAAAGAGCTATATTTAAAAATAGATGCAAAGCTTGAAACTATCATTAGTATTTTAATAATAACTATTGAGAAATATTTAATAACATATACAAATTTAAGAGTTAGACATATATAATAATTCCTTCTTATCATCTAAGATAGATTTTGATACAATATAATATTATAATAATGATAATAGTTTCTATTAATACTAGTAAACCTATATATAATCTTCTACTGAATAGCTTCTATTTTAATATAAGAAAGAGTTCTTTGGAGATTACTCTGAATATCAATATGAATACTTATAAAAGTAATTAAGACTATACTTTTATTTATCGATTAAATGAAGAATTATATAGTTTAAATTAAAATCCTTAACTTTAAAACAATTACCTAAAGAATATTTATACTTGATAAGGTTTATTATTTTTCTTTATAATAAAGTAGTTTTTATCTTGAATAGAAAGTCTTATATAATAATTTTAGTTTATTATATAAATAATATACTACTAACTACTAAGAACTACAAAATAGCCAATTATATATATATTTCTTTGAAAGAATGAATAAAGGTTTAGAACTTAATAAAACTTTCTATTTCCCTTGATTAGAATATATTCATGAACTAAAAAAACAACTACTATTAATTAGAATAAATGTATTAAGAAAGATATTAAACATATATAGAAAAGCTATTTTTAAACTCAAAGCTCCTATAGATTATGACTTTAAGTCAGCTAAAAATAAAGAAAAGACTTCGAAATCTAATATTTATTGTTTTAATAAGTAGTTATATTAAAGGTTTGTGATCTATTTAAAGTTATATGCCTCTCCGGAATCCTTTAAAGGTAGTTATACCTAGTAGTTAGCTCTTATCTTATTTATCCTATAGATATTACTAGTACTAAGGAATTATTTAAATAGAGGAAACCTTAAGTAGTAAATATAGTTAGTTAATATAATGTCTAATAAAATAGAGAAAGTATAAGTCTATTTATTATAATCTTTAAAGATTATAATTAGTTATATAATACTAATACTAACTAGCTTGCAATACCTATTATTAGTTATTAATAGTTACTAGTGATTAATAGCTACTAGTAAGAACTAATAGCTAGTAGTAGTTAATATACTTAGTTTATATAACTAGTAGGAATACTAGTTGTAGTTACTTGCTATAGGACTTAAACTTATTATTCTTACTATAAAATAGTAAAAGCCAGCTAGACGTTAAACTATTACATTAAGCGGGAAGAGTTTTAATAAGAAATAGAAGTTTAATTATATTTAACTTTAAAAATAAAACTCTATATTATTTCTATAATTGTGACTTATTCTTTGCTTATGTATAATCTAAATAAGGATTATTTTTTCAATTTTTAATTATATATAAGATTATTTAGATAATACTAAACAATATAGATTTACTTATAGCTATAAGAATGAATCTTCTTTCAAGAATATTATAAAATATACTAATTTAAATTAAGTAAGAAATCTAACTAATAGAAAGGCTATTTCTTCTTATACTTTCTACTTAGAATGATATAATAACAATGAAGGTTATTCTATTATAAAATCAAAAGTAATAGTTTTATCTACTTATAAAACTAAATATATAGTCCTATTAAATACTTTTAAGAGAGTAATTAATTCATATTAGTTAATTCATTTTACTCTATACTTAGAATAGTATCTAACCTCTACAACCTATATATAGATTTAACTATACATTATACTTAATAAGAGCATTCATATTAGTATCAACTTACAACTAGGTAAAATAGTAATAAAACTAGTTCTTATTATAGATAATTATACCTCTAGTTCTAGTATTTAAACTTAAAACAGTATAGGACTTTATAATGATACTCTATTGAAAAGAAATCTTATTACAATTAAGGTTTAATATATATAACTCACAATAATGATTAAAACTATAGAAGTAAGAACTTTTTTGAATCTCTTGAAATTAGAATGAACTGAAATACTTATAAACGTTAGATATTTTATAATCTATTATTATTCTATAATCTTCATAATAAAACTAAAGTCTCTTTAAAGTTTATATACAAATTCCTAAAAAGATGATTATTAAATAAATATAAGAAATATTAACTATATTTATCATGATTAAAACTATTAATATATCAGATTGAATATTAAGAGATTATTCTGAATATCATATTTAATAAATAGTTTGTAGAAATGTTAAAGAAAAGTATCTTATTATCTTATAAGCTTTTATATTAAGCCAGTAAGGTTAGAATTCAAGTATTAATTAGATAACACTTCAATATTTATATTTATTATAACATTAATTATTAGATATTTTAGAATATTATAATAACATAATTATAAGAATTCTAAAAGCTAACTAATTGTTCTAAAGGTATTTACATCTATATAAGTATTATTTATATATTAGTTATATTTAGTATATTATGATTATTTATTAATAAGACTAAATTAAGTCTTTTTATATCTGTATAGAAATTATAAGTTATTTTGTATTAGTAGTAGAGAACCTTTATATTAATAGTATAAAACCTCATTATAAGAGTAGGTAGAGCTTAGTCGAATAGAATACTTATAGTTAGTATCAAGTAAATATCTCGAGATATTTAAACTGTATATTACTATAAAAGTATAAAGGTATAAGTTATGATAAAAGTAGTTATTATTTATTTATCATAAAAAGGATTAATATAAAATAAGTATACTAACTATAGCTATCCGATCTTTAGCTTTAGATTAACTAGAGATTATGTATAATAATTGAGAGGTGGGTAGGAAGGTTAAAGTTATATTTTAGAAGGTAATATGTCTATTAATAATTACAGTAGAGAGCGAGCCATTAGCCCCCTTCTTTTTATCTTATTATTTTAATTATACAAATCCAAGATTAGAATTATCTAAAGTTAAGAAACCTATGATTTGTATAGATAGCTTAATATTATGAAAGCTAGCTGAAAATCTTGATTTTATAAAAAGTAACATATATAGATATGAAATATAATTCATAAGAGATTTAATTAGAAATAGAAAAGCCCCCATGTATTAAATAAATATAGAAGATAATATAATAGATAGTTTAACTAGACTTTTAAACTCTATGAAAGTTAAGTGAATTCTATCTAACTTTCAAGAAAAGATATTTTAAAAGTCTTCCTTTCTTTACTTTAAATTGATCTTGAGAGCAGGAACTAATAGCTTGCTCTCTATTATAACTATTAGTAAATATCTTACTTCTTAAATATAACTTTAGCTTTCCTACCTTCCTATTAACTACTATAGCTAACCTCTAGTTAATTCTAAGCTATATCTCTTATAGTTATAACTAGTATACTTATTTTAAATCAATTCTTCTAATAATAAATACCTAATAACCCTTCTTATAATAATTCTATATCCTTATACTTTTATACTTTTATACTTCTATACTTATATATAATTTCAATATCTCGAGATATTCAATTACTACACATTATAAGTATTCTATTTAAATACTTATCATCACTTTGATATTTATAATTCTAATATTCCTTAGATTAAACCTTATTTACCCTTAAGATAGAACTTTACATTACTCATGTAGAAATTCTCGACTATTAATATAAACTAGTTTATAGTTTCTATATAAATATAGTAAGATTCAGTTTACTCTTATTGATAAATAACTTCAATATATTAAATATAATTAATAGATAAATAATATTTATATATAAATAGATACTTCTAATATAACTAGGTAGTTTTTAAAATCTTTATAATTATATTACTATAAGACTCTAAAGATTTAATACTTTATATCACAATGGAATATTACTATTAAGAAATTGTCTAATCAATACTTAGTTTCTATTACTACTAGTTTAATATAGTAATTTATAAGATAACTAGATAATTCCTTTTTAAATATGTATATATTATTTATTAATTACAATATTCAGAATAAACCATTCAAAGCGTAGTCTATTATACTAATAGTTTTAGTTATAATTATTATAGCTAGATATCTCTATATTTATTTTATAGTTATTTGTTTATAAATAGCTATATAGACTTTGAAGATATTTTAGTTCTATTATAAAAACATAGTTATAGAAAGATAATCAATTATAGAATACTTAGATTTTGGTATCTTATTTTATTCTATTTTAAGAGGGTTATAAAAGTTCTTGATCCTATAATCTTAATAGATACCTTTAGTTTTATATATTAATTTCTAGTTCCAATAAAGCTTTTTCTATATAGATTATTATTATGAAGTTTTCTATTATTATAGGATTAAATGTTCGAGCTAGAGGTATAATTATCTATTATAATAAGTAACTTTAATATCGTTCTAACTAGTTATGAGCTAGTATTAGTATAAATGCTATTATTAAATAGAATCTATAGTTAAATATATATATAAAGTCAAAAGCTTAGATACTATTTCAAGTATAAAGTAAAAGTAACTATATAAAGAAATTCTAAGTTTTATAACTTTATATTTTTCTCTCTTTACTTTTTATTAAGTTTTGTTAGCTTCCATACATGTAAATTATATATTAGCGAAATATACTTTATAAGGAGACATTAGATTTATTCTTAAACTTAAAAAACTTCTATTTCGATTTTTCTAATAGAAGTAATAAACAGCTCTATAATATTTCTATAAAATGAATGATATAAAGATTGCTATATAAATATATACTTATTGTACTTTTTACTTCTAATCGCTCTTAAGTAAATAAGGTAAATATATAGAAGTTCATTTTTTCATAAAGTATTAGAAATAGTTGAAAGTATATACATTGTAATTATAAGACTTTATATACTATAGTTATAATAATTTATATGTTATATTTATATTATAAGATATATTATATCTTAGTTTATATATTATCATTAACAAATATAATGTATTATAGCTATAATTGTTTATATACTATATTTAAATGTATATATTATAATTATAACATTTTATATATTATAGCTATAATAGTTTATATATTATATTTATAATAATAAGTCTGATATTATGACTAGAATTCTCAAATAAATCTTTTACATAAAGACCTTAATATTTCTATAAATAATAATTAGAAATAGTTAGTTATACTATTAGTTAAATTACTAATTTTCTTACTAAATAACTATTATTATCAAGAGTATTTCAAATAAGTTTCTATATTAAGAAAACTACTTTTATCATATTATATTTCTCTTGATTTTATAGTTATCTATAGTAATAACTTAATTGTTGATTTACTTACTTATCTTTCTATTCTAATATAACTAGTATAAACTTGACTTCTTAAGTATATTGTTCCTAACACGCTTTTCTAGCCTGAAGGACTTCACTTATAAGCTAGCTTTCTTGAACAATACTAGATAAACCTTTTATTTATATTTCGTAAGAGGTTTCTTTTATAGTTTTATTCTTTTAATTAAACTTCTACCCCTATGGTAAGAAGAGCAGTATTATTTATAGGTTATTTAGGTGTTTCTTATTAGCTAGAAAGTATTTCTAGTACTTCTCAGGTTTTAATTTAATTTTATTATTATTATAATTCAGGTAAGTCTTTAGCTTTACACAGAGAACATTTAGCTCCTAGTTAGGACTTATACTCTAACCTACCCTATACTAATAGCTATAGCTATAGTTACTTCAGGTCTTTAAATTAGTATGATATATTTAACTTTAAGTCATACCTTTTCTACTATTAGCTGACGACAACTTCTATAATACGCAGACTTTAATATATATATTGTTTCAAATAGTACCTAATAGGCTACCTCTAATATATATTTAAAATATTTATATTTATTTTTTAATATCTTGTTCTTAGAGGTTAGAATCTTCTTCTTCTTTCTTAGTTTTACTGATAGCTTTGTCTTCTAATAATATATTAAAATTAAATATAAGTATAGCTATCTTAAAAAGACTAAAGAGAATTGTAAAATTACTCTTATATAAAATTAGCTTTTTTAAGCTTTTATAAAAATACTTATAGCTCTTATAGTTACTAATAACTCCTGTAAGGTTAATATTTATATTCAAGTTATAGGAGCTAAATATAGTAATAATAACTAGGAGCAGTCTATTCTTAACATTATTATTATTAGTAGTATCATTATAAGTAAGGATATTCTTATAAATAGCTATTAATTTAGACTCTAAAGAATGGTTAGCTAGTCTCAATTCGTCGCTTTCTTTTATATTTATAGTTAGTATCATTAAGGTGTACTAGTAGTATTATTAATATCGAGTTAATATGAGTTAATATTATAAGTACTACTATAGTAAGTTTAATACTTTAAAGTTACTCCTAATTATGATAAAGCTTATACTAGTTAGTTTATATATTTACTTATTATTCTATTATTTATTACTTTCTAGATATAGACAGCTTTTAAATTAAAGTTAAGTTTAAATTAATAATTATACTACTAGGTCTTTTTAATTATATTTACCTACAGAGATATTTATGAGTTATAATATATAACTAGGTATTTTCCTATTATAGAGATTATTTACTAGGTATTATATAAGGCTACTTATTAGACGGGAGGCTAAATATATAAAACTCTATTATGATTCAGATTTATAGATCTTAACTAATAGCTAAAAACCTTATTAGCATTATTAAATATTAGAGACTTTTCTTGAAATTCTTTTGTCTATTATAATATAAAGTAGTTTAAGTAGTTTATTATATATATCTAAATAATAAGAATACTAAACTTGTAATTCTACAGAGGTTTTATAAAGCTATTAGTTATAAGGTTTCTTAAAAGTATACATTTAGATTTAAAATATATTCACCAGGCTTTTCAATCCAATTAGCAGTTATAGATATTGATATATTATAATTTTATACATAATTATATTACTTTAGTAATTATCAGACATATTATGTACTAATGATTATAATAGATTCAAAAATAAAATAATGCATAGTTTTGTGTTCCTATTAAATACATTTATTAAAAGGTTTATTTAAAATATAATCATAAAGTAACTAGTAAAAACAGCTTTTTAAATAGTTCAGGATAGTATTAAAACTTCTACTTTAATTACTAAAGAATAATAATATTTAATTTATCAACTTATCATATTATTAGATTTTCAAAAGAATATATAGTATATATTTAAGAGTTTTTTAAATGATTACTATTAGTTATAAAACTAGTATCTATAGTAATCATAAAGCTATTTAATATATTATTAGTTTTATAATTCAACTTAAAGTTGAAGCTCTTTACTTTATTGAAGTATTATATTCCTACTTGATATAGTAGTTTAATATCTAGCTAGCTTCTACCGTTTTATAGTAAGAGTAGTAGGTTTGAGTCCTATAGTAGGCACTTACAACTAGTATTCCTACTAGTACTATTAACTAGTTAGTATTAGTATTATATAATTAGTATCTTTTAAAGAAGTAATTACAATACATATAAGCTTATACTTTCTTTTTATAATATACCTCTTATATTTATTAGTAGTTATATTAACTAATTATATTATTACTATTTGAAGTTTCCTCTATTTAAATAGTTTTTTAAAACTAGAATTATCTATAGGATATATAAGATAAGAGCTAACTATAGGGTATAACTACTTTTAAAAGGACCCTGAGAGGTATATGACTTTAAATAGATTAGAGGCTTTTAATATAACTAAAATTATTAAAGTATTATATTATTTATTTAGTTTCTATATAATACTTATATAAAGAGTTTTAATTAAATTAAAATAGCTACTTTATTACATAAGTAATATTTAGTTTTATTATAATTATAGTATAATTAATAAAGTTAATATTTTGCTAGTAATATTTCAAGTCTTTAGCTTCACATAGAGAATATTTAGCTTCTAGCTAAGACTTATACTCCAACTTACCCTATACTAATAGCTATAGCTATAGTTACTTTAGGTCTTTAGATATTATATAATAAAGTTATGTCGATAGTATATAACAGTATGATATATTTAACCTTAGGCCTTCCTTACTATTAGCTAATAACGACTTCTACGACAGATATCGATTTTTCTTTTTAGAATAAAGTAATACCTAATAGGTTATTTCTAAGATATATTCGATATATTCAGAATTATGTTTAAATACCCTACTCTTAAGCGCTAGATTCTTTTTATTACTTCAATTGTTTTTCTTTAGCTTTACTAATAGCTTTAGCTTCTGATAATATATTGAGGTTATATATAGCTATAGCTATTTTAAAGAGGTTAGAGAGAGTAGTAAAATCGCCTTTATATAGAATTAGTCTTTTTAAGCTTTTATAAAAGTAATTATACCTCTTATAGTTATTAATAACTTTTATAAGGTTAATATTTATCTTGAAATTATAAGGATTAAGTATAGTAATAGTAGCTAGGAGTAGTTTATTAGTAGTTCTTATTATTATTATTATTATCATTATTACTATTATATTATTAGTATCATTATAAGATAGTCAGCTAGTCTATAGTAGTCTGTTACTCTCTTTTATATCTATAGTTAGTATTATTTAAATATACTAGTAGTATTATTACTTAATAGGTATCTAATTAATATAAGCTAATATTCTAAGCACTATTATAATAAGTTCAATACTTTAAAGCTACTACTAATATGTTAAGTTATAACCTTCTAACTATTATAAGGTTTATTTTAGTAAGTTTATATATCTAGTTATTATTCTATTATTTATTAGCCTCTATATATATACTTCTAAAGAGAGCTAAGTCTAAACTAGTAGTTATACTACTAGGTCCTTCTAATTATATTTATTTATAGAGATATATATAGGCTATAGTATATAACTACGTATTTTCCTATTATAGAGATTATTTACTAAGTATTATATAAGGCTACTTACTAAGTAGCGGGGCTAAATATATAGAACTCTGTTAGTAATATTCTATTTCTATATAAAGGATTTAATTATATTATAATAAGAGCTTTTTAAATTTCAGAAGGGTTTTAAACTATCTAATATATTATATATATGTTGTAAGATATCTATAGGGTTGTTTAATATATACTATTTATAAGGGTTATAATTAGTAATTTATTTACATTTAAATACTTTTAATATTACGAAACTATTATAGGTCTATATGTTTTCAAAGTAATATTTGTATTAAAGGTTTACTAATAATCTAAGTATTTTTGAAGTATGTTTTAAGGGGAAAGAGAATATATAGTTATTAGTATAGAGGAAAAAGATTATATATTTCTTAAGTCAGTAATATAGCTTTCTTAAAGTAGATTTAAAATTAAAATATTTAAGATATATTTCTAAATAGTATTACTATAAAAAAGACTTTTGAAAGTTACAAAATACTTTATAAAGATAATGGATTTTATGTAGTATTTAATAACTTAGTAGTATTTCTATATAGATAGTTTTATTGAATACTATATGTATAAAAGTATTAATTCTTTTATATTAGAGGAATTTAAGATTAGAATAGTTAGTAATTATTATAAAAGCTTGACATAATATATTTATTGAAGTAGTTATATAGCTTTTATAGTTACTTTATAACTATTTGTATTTATATATAATTAGTTGAGTTTTGAATTTTAGGAAGTATTTATATTTATTAAACTTATAAATATGAACTTAGTAGTATTTTAAAACCTTTAAACTTTAAATAAGAACTTTATTAATTTTACTTTAAGAATATAATTTGATGAAAAATTCTTAAGACAGATTTATTTGCTTATTATTATAGTTTTACTATATAGATTAATAAGTATTATTAAGTAAGATATAAATAATAGTGATAGCTTTCATTTAAAAGTTTCTAGAATAAGAGTTTCTCTTTCCTTATGTTCTAAATAGTTTTTAACATCTAATTTGCTTTATAATTAAAATTTATTCTTAAAACATAGAATATTTATATTTTAGGGTTTTGAAGAAGGGTAGTTCTTTCGGACTTTTCTGGCTAATTATTTGTATTACTTTATGGTTATATGTAGATATATCTTAGAATATCTTGAAAGAACTAAAAGATAGTAATCAAAAACGTAATTTTAAATAAAGGTCTCTTGATTATTTTAATATTGTATTTTATTTATCTTTTATTTTTAATATTGTATAGAAATACCTAAGCTTTTTACTTCTTTATAGTTTAACTTATATAGATAAGATTATAAACGAATATAATAAGTATTTCTAGATAAGTTATTAATATGAATTCTATAGGTTTAAAAAGTATTCTATAAGATTTAGATGTAGTTATTATATAGATATAATGTTTCGAACTATTATAATTGCTTTTTAGTTTAGTATAAACTATTTTGATAAGTTTTGTATAAAGGCTTAAATAAGTAGTTAAGCTAATTCTAAGTAGCTTTATCATAACTCTTTATTTTTATAATTAGTAACAAGCTTTATTATTATTAAACTATTCAAAATGCTTTTGCAAAACCGTCAAATCTTTATTGAAAAGAAGTTTTATCAACAAAGATATTATAAGTAATTATAATTCTATTTTAAAGTAACCTTTATATTTAGTATTAGTTAGTGAAAGGATAGTTGATTAAAAGAAATCAATCAAAGTATACTTTTTAAAATATACTAACTAGTTATACTTATATTTTATATTTATAGTAAGAATAAAGTACCTATGGTTATAAGTACAGAGGCAAGTTCAATTTAGGTTTATAGAGTTTTTTTAAGTAGTTCTGTAATATTTCTAGTATAGTATTTATTAATTTAAAGAGTCCATTAATATTTAGTTATAAAGAAATACTATTATTTATAAGGCTTGAGGTTAGAGTTTGTAAAGTAGTTATTCCTATACTTTATAGATTCTATATATATCTTAATAATTATTTGAATACTTTTAGTATTTCTATTTTAGTTTTAAGTATATAGAATAGATAGCTTAAAGTATATATTCCAAGAAGTTAGATTATACTTTAGATTTGTATACTTAGAGATTTCGTTATTATATTTAGAAATTGAAATACTAATATTATACTAGTATTTAAAAAGTATAAGGAAGCTTCTAAGTATTCTTATTATAACTACTTTAGTATAATTAATAAGATAAAAGTCTTAAGAGTCATTAGTAGTTTTATTCATTAATATTACATTTAAGATATAGTTATTATAGTTTTAGTAATAGGGGTAGAAGTGAAAAGTAGTATATTTCCTAAGAGTAGTATATAAAGTATTCTTATAATCCATATAGTAAATCTGATGTTTTACTTTACTAATCCTATAAGCATTATATCTTTCTTAAGTAGACTAATACTTATCAGATTTTAAATAGTAATTAATAATATAAATATTTTATATAATTAAGATAAAGCCTTTCGCTTCGCATAGAGAATATTTAGCACCCAGCTAAGACTTATACCCCAACCTACTCTATACTAATTACTATAACTATAATTACTTTAAGTCTTCAAATATTATATAATATTTCTAACCTTAGGTTATCTTAGCCTTCCTAACTATTAGCCGACAACTATAATAGATTTCGATATATATATTCTTTTAGAAAGATAAAGTAATATCTAAGAAACTACTTCTAATATATATTTAAAATATTTAGAATTATTACTAAATATCCTACTTTTAGGTATCAGATTCGTTTTTATTCTTTCAATTTTAGACTTCTTAGTTATACTAATAGTTTTATCTAGTAGTAATATTTTGAAGTAAGAATTAACTATAACTATTTTAAGAAATCTAGGAAGAATAATAAAGTTACTTTTATATAATATTGATTTATTGAAACTTTTATAAGAATTACTATAGTTCTTATAGTTATTAATAGTTTTAATAAGATTAATATTTATATTAGGATTATAGGAGTTGAGTATAGTAATAGTAGCTAGGGGTAGTTTATATTCTTACTGATATTATTCTTATTGATATTATTATTATTATTATTATTATTATTA
>QAPG01000705.1:0-15811 GCA_004366825.1 Colletotrichum spinosum
ATATAGTAAAAAGAAAAAGTTATTAGTATTAGTTATATTATACTGTAAAATATATAGTAATTATATATATTACTATATATAATAGTATACTTTCTAAGTGTTATTAGTAATTGGTATTAGGTATTGAAAACTAGTTATAATTTAATATATAGTAACTAGTAAGTAATTACAATACTATAGATCTAAAGCCTTACATAACGCTATATATTATATAATATAATAATAATACTAATAAATAACTAGAATACTACTTAACACCTATATAGTAAGATTATATATAGTATACATTACCCTCTAGATAAACCAACACTTAGTTTTATGATTTATAAAGCTATATATATTATCTTATATAGCCCCCAAGTATTAAATGTTATTGGCAACTAGAAGAAACTATTTCTAGTGATTTCTAAATATAAAAACCGTTTAAATAACTATTTGAAAGTAAAAGTAATAGGGCCTTTAAGTATAAGCAAAAACAATACAGTTTTTAGTCTTTAAACTATACTTGTAACTTATTATCTATATAGAAGTAAATAATTTCCAAATAGTTTCTATTATCTAAATATAGTTTCCCCTGCCTTTTATAAGTTCTATTAAAGTTCTAGCTATTTAGCTATTACTCATATTTATCCTAATAACCCATTTTAGGTATTTAAAGGCTTGAGTATTCTCTATTACTCTTATAACCCTATGTTTTCTATTTATTGTAGAAAATCAATTATTAGAGCTAAGGTTATACTACTTTAATTATTTATACTCTAAATTAATTAAACTATAATATTAGAGTATTCAGTAAATAGACTACTCAGTGGCCTGAGCGTATTAGAGTTAAAAGCTTTATATAATATAAGGTTAATCTTTCTGAAAATAAATTCTATTTAGATATTAATATTACAAAGTTTCCTACTTCTTGTAAAACCCAAACTTCTTATTAATATTACTATTTATATTAATATTAGTACTAGTTTTAGATATCATTCTAAATAACTTATTCTTTAATAATTGAGAATTATTAATTCCCTTCAATCTTTTACTAATTACCTATTCTTAATTTAATAGGTAATAGATTTAGCTTTATATTAACTTCTCTCTTTATATTATATCTCTATCTATACTTATTATTAATATTAATATCTATAGTTTTATTAATATTTATTCAGACTATAGTATAGATTATATTAATTAACCCTAAGTTTCCCTATATTTATTTATCTATATAAAACCTCTTTTAACTATTTTCATAAAGCTTTATAGCTTATTCCTTTTATATATATTTCAACTAATTAATTAACTCTTTTTATTAATTAATCAATTTGATATAAGGTAAATTTATAAAGAGATTATACTAATTAGAATAATAAGCTTATTATTAGGCTAGTAAAAGAGATAGTTAAGTAGTAGAAACTGAAAATCTCTTATACCTTAGGTCTATTAAAACCTTCTGTAAACTAACTCTTAGGTCTATCAAAACTTTTATAAATTAGACCTTTGAGTTATTTCTAACCTTTATACAAGAGTATCTCTTATGAGATTTAAACTTTAGATTACTATAGGTCACGGGAGTATTAATCTTTTAATTAACTATTAAGTTATACTATTTTTAATCTTTTAGTTCACAATAATTTACTAGAGTTAAGCCCTAAATATCTTAATGATGCTTTAGAATCTAAATTGATTCTTTATTAAATAATTACTTTACTTTGTTAAATTATTATTCAAGAATATAAATAACTCTAAATCCTATTTTATCCCCAGATTAAAAAAGACTTAGAAGTATAATATTTAATCTATCTATATAAAAGCTTTACTTATTAATAAAGATATTCTTATAGATTTAACTAAATCTATTGCTAAAATTAATACTAATAAGTATAATAAAGCTCTCAGCTATATATAGTTAAACTATAAAGATAGTTCTTTAAGAATTATTAAAGTAATACTAATACTTTTCATATATTTAATTATTCAAAAAGACTCTATAAACTAGTTCATTCTTCTAATAAATTTCTTATTTATAAAAAGCTCTTCAATATTACTCTTAATAACTTTAAGTCTATAGAAGAATATCTAAATAAAATAAAAGAACTTATCGACAACCTCTCTTATAATAAAATTAAACTATTTAATTAAGTTACTATTGTTTATATTCTGAATAATCTAAATAAAGATATAGAAGTTTTGTTACTTTAATTACTTAAAGTCTTAGATCTAATAAGAATTCTTATAAGTTAGATTCCTTGTTTTCTAATTTATTAGATAAATTTAAAAGGAAAACCCAGACTTCTTTAATTAATCTTACAATTAAAAAGAACTTTAAAAACAAAATTATTAAATAGTCTTTTATTAAAACTATCAAAAAACTTTAAAAGAAATAAAAAGGCATTTTTTATAACTACTATTAAAAGACCAACTATACCAAAGACAATGATTTCAATCTTCATCTTAAAGAAACTCCTATTTAAATAAAGTCTAAAGTTAATAAGAGTCCTCCTAAGTCTTCTAAGAAGAAAAAGGATAAAGAGAATAAGACTAATAACTTACAATTAATTAATATTACTTTAATTCAAAAAGGAATAATTAAAGAAATCTAATAATATAACTAAAGATCTTCTATAACTTAATTCTAATATTAAAGAAGAAGAATAAGAAAATAAAGATAAAGAAGAAAATATTAAAATTAGAAATATAATTCTAATTCAACTTTCTCTTAAAAGGATTTGTATTTAAAAAGACTCTAAATACTTTAATCTCTAAGAAGGCTTATATAAGAATATATACCCTATAGCTTGAATAAAGAGCCGGGATAGCTAGGACTAGATTATATATTATATAATATAGTAGCTTAAGGTTACTATAAGATAAAAATCCTCTTATAACTACTACTAGTTAGCCTACTAAGTTAAAGTTTTATAACTTATAGAGACCTATTTTTTACTATTAATTTCTTTCTTATTATAAAACTTTTATTATTTTTTAATTTCTACCTCCTAAAAGAATAAGACTAGGATTCTTAGTATAGCTTTATTCTAACTAATAGTTAGTAAATACATAGTATTAGTAATAATAATAGTATTAGAAGTAATAATAATATTTAAAATTACAGCTAGTGAAACTACTAGTAAATATATAGCAACTATATTATTTAAATTACAAATAGTAATTATAATAATATTTATATATCTTTTTAAATAATAATCTTCTTTTATAGAGATAATATTAACTCGACTATCTAGTAGTAAACTTATAGTAATTCTTATACTATTAATTCCTAAGACTACTCTTAATTATAAAGATTACTTAAAGCCCCCTAGTTATCCTTATAGTTTCTTCTATAAAGAGGCTACTTTATATAAAATTAAAGATTAGCTAATAGTAATTTAAGATAGTTACTCCTTACGCCTAGAAGCTTCTATAATATATAAGATTTATTAAGTTATAATTAAATTAGTATATAGCTTATAGACTTAATAGTACAACTACTACTATATATTATTACTAGATTTTATATAAGTTAACTTTATAGTATTTATTTGCTATTTGCTAATTCATCTAACCTTATAAGAATTATACCTATATAGTATACTTTTTATACTTTAGTATAAAAGCTAGCTCTCATTGAAGTTTTATATTAAAGAGTGAGTAATCTATAAAACTCTAGGTATTTCTAATTGAGAAGCTTTAAGGTTTTATATTTTTACCTTCTTCTATTACTTTAAAATTAAATTATAATAGTACTTATAGTATTAGAAGTTTAATAACTAGATATTTAAAGTAGTAGCCTTAGTAATTAAATATCTTTAGGAAACTCTATATAATTCCTATAAGGATTTCTAGGAAGAAGGCTTTAGTAGTATTAAGAGAACTATTACTAAGGGGTTAGTATCTAAGTATTATAAGAAGACTAATACTCTAGAAGGCTTCTTAGTAAAAAGGTTACGCCTTAAGGACTACTTTTTATATAAAATATATAGTAAGTTAAATTATATTATAACTACTTATAATTATGATACGTTTTATATATTTTACTAGAAGTTAGGTTATTTTATAAAGGTTTGCTATAAGTACTTTATTATTAGAAGCTTAGTAAAAGAGTTTTAAAATTATATTAAACTTAGGAATATAAAAGCTTAATATAATAAAAGTACTTATAAGAATAACTAGCTAGTAAATAAATATTAATATTTTAGTAGCCTAATTACTTATAAGAAGCTTAGTAGGATGCTTTATAGGAAGACTTTATATATTAATATATATATGTAGGAAGGAATTAGACGCCTTAGTTTAACTTAAAGATTTCTAGTTAATATACTGGAATTTCGCTAATAGGCAGGAGACCTTATAAGTTGATAAAGAAGCCTATAGGAAGTATTATTAGTTTAATATAACAATAAGAGCCTTACGTATTAATTTATATATAAGAAGAGCTTTATATATTAATATATATATTAGAAGAGCTTTATCTATTTATATATATATAAGAAGAACCCTTCTATTTCCATACCTACTAATAGTTAGTAAATAGTTAGTAAAGTTATTTTTAAAAGTAGTTATGTAGTATTTATAGGCTTTAGGGCTTAAAGCTTATAGAAGAAAGGATAGTTATAAAAATATATATTCTATAGCTTATATAGAAAGCTGGGATAGTTAGGAATAGATTATATATTATATAATATAATAGCCTAAGGCTACTATAGGATAAAAGCCTTCTTATAACTACTACCAGTTAGCCTACTAAGTTGAAATCTTATAACCTATAGAGACCTACTTTTTACTATTAGTCCTTCCTTTACTATAAAATCCCTTACAATTTAATAAGTTCAAAGTTCTCTTAAATAGATCAAAACTGTTTCACTTTTTATTAATATTAGAATTACTGTTTATATAGTTGAAAATCACATTCTTTTAATTAATAAAACCAAGACTCTTTTATTTATTAAGTAGAGAGATATTAAAGAAAATACTTTAACTATAAAAAGTAATTTGAAACTTATCTTAAATAATATTAAACATCTCTTATATAATATATATTATATACTACAATTAGATATTAAGTTATGAAATCAGTTTAAACTCAACTTAATAAGAATATTATCTATCTTCTTTAATAAATCTATATTATATAATATTAAGTGGAATAAGCTCTTATTTAAAGGAATTAAAATTAATAACCTCCATCAGTTTAGAATTCCTATTGAATCTAAGTATTTAGTTCTTTATATTAATATTAATAATATTATTAACTTAAACCTATAATAACATAAAATAAATTATATTAATAATACTATTCAATTAAGGAAGAATATAATAAATAAATTAGTCATAAATGTTCTAAAGATAATAAACTACTTATTTATAAAGTTTATTTTAAAAGTAAGTTTACTAATAAAATTAATAGAGATTTAAATACGTTTAAGAAGTTTAAATATTTTAATTATATAAGTTTAGATTTATATAGACCTATTTTACGAGAGACTTATAATCACTATAAATACTTTATCTTATTTATTAATAAGTATAATGGATTTATCTAAAGAAACTTATTAAGAAGTAAAAGCTCTAGAGAAGTTATCTCAACTTTTAAAGAGTTTATTAATACAACTAATAATAATAATAGTAATAAGAGAATTAAAAAAGTTAGTATAAATAGTAGTCTTAAGGTTTCTAATAATAGAATAAAACTTATTTATCTTAATAATAATATTATGTATAATATACAATTATCTTATACTTAAAAGCTTAATAATTTAATCGAAAAGGCTATAAGAATTATAATTAATAGAACTAAAATACTTCTCTATAATTCTAATTTACTTTTATATCTTTAAAAGTAAGTCATATTAACTTCTATTTATATTTATAATAAAACACCTCATTCTTATATTAAATTTAGAATTCAATATAAATTCAAGAATAAAAAGCAACCTTTTATTAACAATATAAAGATATAAAGTAATATCTATTATTATAAAATTAAAAGTAAGTATTCTAAAAAGCTTAATCTAAAAATAGAAAGAAGTGTTATAATTACCTATAGTGATAATACTTATTTAATTTATAATTTTTAATCTTATAATACTATTTAATCTGGAAATATAAATATTCTTAAAAATCAAATTAATTTGTAATAGAAAGAAGAATTATCTTTTTTTAATAATACTATAACTACTAGGTCCAATTAATTCAATAAAGAGAATAAGTCTGATTAATTTAACTCCAATAATTCTTCTTAGAATCTAATTATTATTAAGCCTAGTGGTATTTATAATTCTACTAAATATACTAATTGTTTTCTTCCTCTTAATACAATTAATAATAATAATAATAATAACTTAAATCTTTCTCTTAATAAAAGCTAAGTAGTTTTTCTATAACTTATTATAATTCCTACTTGACGTAGTAGTTTAACATCTAGCTAGCTCTTACTATTACGGTAAGAGCAGTAGGTTCAAATCCTATAGTAAATAAGCGTAACTAATAGCTATATACCTTCTAATTATATAAACTATATAATAACTACTACTAGCTATTAGCTCCTACTATTAACTATTAACAACTAGTAACTATTAACAGCTAGTAATAGGTATTACTAGCTAGCTAGTATTAATATTATATAACTACGATCTTTTAAAGAAGTAACCGTAATAGATAAACTTATACCTTCCCTATTTATTAGTAATCGTATTAACTAACCATATTTACTACTTGAAGTTTCCTCTATTTAAATAATTCCTTAATACTAGTAGTATCTATAGGGTAAATAAGGCAAAAGCTAACAACTAGGTACAACTACTTTTAAAAGGTCCTAGAGAAACATATAACTTTAAATAGATCAGAGACCTTCAATACAACCACCAAGATTATATTAGAGATTCTATTTAAAATAAACAGATCAATCTCCATTATATAAATACAAATAATAATATAGCTAATCTTTTAACAAAACTTTTGGGCCAAGTTAAATTCAATAATATCATTAAGAGGATTCTATAAAATAATTTTGATATTTAATCTTTTTATGAAAGAAATAGTCTCAATAGTCTATTTTCTAAGGATTAATCTTTTCTTTTACTCTTTTACTAATTTTAGGTTTTTCTGATTTTTCCTAATTTATTTACTTTATTTTGAAGTCTTTTCCTTTAAATGTTTTCTAGGTTTTAGGTTTTTCAGACTTTGGTCTTTTAAAGATGTTTTTTTACTTTTCTTATATAATTTTTAGAGTTTTTACTACTTTTTAAACTATAAAAGATTTATTCATCTTATATACCTCAAGGGTGGATATTACAATTCTAGCTATTTATTTATTGTTTATACTTATCCTAATAATGTATTTTAAATATTTAAAAGCTTAAGTATTCTCTATTACTCTTATAACTTTATGTTTTCTATTTATTATAGAGAATTAAGTGTTAGAATTAAAATTATACTATTTTAATTACTCATGCTCTAAATTAGTTAAACTATAAGATTAGAGTATTTAGTAAATAGATTACTTAATAGCCTAAATGTAATAGAGCCAAAAGCTTTATATAATATGAAGTTAATCTTTCTAAAAATAAACTCTATTTAGATATTAATACTATGAAGTTCCCTACTTCCTGTAAAATCTAAACTTCTTATCATTATTACTATTTATATTAATATTAGTACTATTTTCAGATATTATTCTGAATGACCTATTTTTTAATAATTGAGAGTTGTTAATTCCCCTTAACCTTTTACTAGTTACCTATTACTAGTTTAATAAGTTCTAAAAAGGGGATTGAAAATATAGCCCCTAAAGTATTTCTAATACTTTATGAAGTACTACTACCTTTTTATGTATTTTAGGGATATATAGTTACTCGAGATTGATATATAGTAGGCTTAAAGTATATTTATTAAAAGTATGTTATATGAAATATAGCTACTAAGTTAAATGAGATTATAAGATTTACTTTTTTTTAGAATACTTCCTATTTACTATAATTCTTATACCCTATATATCGTATCTCGTTAATAGTATAGGAATACTACTTTAAGTATTTAATCCTAATAGAAACTAAAACCTAGTAATAAAATTCTAGCCATTAAAAAACTTGTATTTTCTTTGAATATATAAAGCGTATTTTTATAATAGTCTAGAAAAAATATTTCAAGTAGTAACTAGTTATTAAGATATTAGCTACTTATTATTAAACTAATGTAAAACATTAGACCTTTAATTCTTCATAAACTATTGGGACTAGCCTCTTTTTTAATAGATTTTAACTACTTAGGTATGTAGTTCAAATAGTGTTGTGTTAATATTAATTTTACTCTAATACTAAGTTTTATTAAAGTAGGGTTTTATATAAGTTCTTTGGGTTTTACCTTTTCTCTAGATACAGCAAATAATATCGGTATATCTATAAAGTAATATTCAGATAAGTATTTAAATTTTTAATTACTATAAACTAAGTCTATTATAGTTTAAATAATAATATTTGAAAGTAGTTGATCTAAGTATAGGTAAAGTAGAGAAAGAAAAGTAAAATAAAGTTAAAAGAGAGAGGAAAAGTAGCTAGTTTAATGATATAGGAAAAGTAAAGATACTAAAAGGTATTTTTAAGAAGTTAATAGTACTAATATTAAAAGAAATATATAGAGATACCTCGAGATAAGTAGTATCATATATATATATATATATATTTAAATAGATTAGAAAGAGGTTTTTATATATATAAGTTATACTTAGATTTTAGTAAAGGAAAATTATTAAAGTTTTCTATAGATTATTCGGATAAGTTGAATAGTAAAAAAGAGGGTTAAGTATTCGAAAATACTAAAAATTAAGATAAAGCTAGGTTTATAACTATAATGAATTAAAAAGGCTATTTGAAGGAGCTTCTAAGTATTATATAGAAAGTATATAAGGAAGTAAAATAGCCTATATTATTACTACTTAAATACGGAATATATGGGGTATTTAAACCCTTGAACTATTACTTTAAGACGTAGCCTGTAGTCTAGTTTTATAGCTTATATAGCTATATATATTTTATTACAATTTATATACTTCTCCTACTTAATAAATCCTTCTTAGTAGTAATGTCTATTTTCTTAGTATATCTTTATAGTAAGAATATTCTTAATTAATTATTTAGCTTTCCTATTATTATATACTAATAATAGTAGCCAGTTATTGATAATTACGTATTTAGGTAAAAGATTAGTAATAGTTTTCTAGAGGATATTTATATAGAATTATAAGTAATTAGACTTTAATATATCTAGTTTAACAATATAAAGTAATAAGAGTCTTATTATTATATATTTATAGTATACTTAGATTAGTTTTCAGCTTAGTCTTAATAACTTATAATTAGAACTTTTCAATTATACTTTATTACTAACCTAGTACTAATCCGTAGGAAACTAGGTTTTTTTTACCTAAGCTTCTGATTTCTACTAAGTAAAAGTTATTTTAATATAAATATATATTATTACTAAGTATACTTCTTAACCAGTTGGTAAGTAGTAATTTTATTACTATTAGATATTAATACTAGCTTTCTAACTATTAGATTAAAGTTAATATAATAACTATAGTTTATAAAGAAAGATATAATTTCTATGATACTATAATACTTATCATAAAAACTAATTGTATAGTATAGTACATTTTTCTAATTATTTTAGAGTTAGTATATAAATATATTCTAAAACTATTTAGATTTCCTAGTTATATTACTTTATAATCTTATTTACTTATAAATAATAACTAATATTGAATATATATATAATACTTGTTAAGTTATAGAAATCTCTCTAGAAGTAATTTATATAATTAGACATTCCATTAGTTATAGTAAAATATAATATATCATATAACTTATATTAATAATCAAGAAACTACTAAATATATATATCTATTTCTATAGTATCTATTTCTTCTTATATAGGAGTTTTATCTAATTAGTTTAGAATAAATTAGAAGTAATAGTTATTCTATTTTTATAGGTAGTAGATTGGTAATAGAATCTATCAATAGATTGAAACATAATTAGTTAAATACTTAGAAAAGTGTTAGGAACTATTTTCTTAATTATTTCTAGATAGAAATACTTCTATTTATATTGAAATTATATATATATATTAATAGATAATTCAAGACTATATAAATTAGAAGAATTAATAACTTATCATCTCTAGTATACTATTATATTCCGGGTATTGTATGGGGGAAGAATTATATAATTCTTATATTAATCTGGTTTCAAGTTTATTAAAAAGGTTATTATTGTTTTTATTATTTAGTATTTAAAACCTATTTTCTTATAAACCTATTAATCCCTATTAAATTATAGATCTAATTTTAAGGGAAATAGATATACATTTTAATCTACCTTTTATTCTACCTCCTAATCTACCTCCTAATCTACCTCCTAATCTACCTCCTAATCTATTACTAAATCTATTTCTCAATTTGAATAACTATTAGAAACTATTAATTATACCTTATTAAATATACAGAATACTGTAATTAGAATAAAATAGAAACTTAAATAATAACTCTCTAGAATTACTATTAAAACTTTATTTATGAATGGTAAAAAAGTAATTTAAAAGTTAACTTATTAAATATAAATCTTAAAGAGTTACTATAAAATTATGAATTTGAATTAGAAAGAATCACATCCTATTATCTTTCTAATAAATATAACCTTTCTAAAACACTCTATATAAGAACCATTAAAAGACTTATATAAATATAAAGTAATTTAACCAAGTAATAAATCTTTATATAGATAACTCTAACTATTATTATTTAATACTTATTGAAAATTTATTTCAATACTTTTATAAAACTACTCATAATTAATATACTATAGATTTTACTAATAGATAATAAGAAGTATCCTGATATTATTAACATAATTTAAATACCTGGATTACTTTTTAAAAACTGAATTTAAAACTGCTATTTAAATAGTAAGATAAGAATTCAAAGAAATCTATTATATTATAAGTCATGGTTGTAATAACTTAGATCTTAAAGTATTTATTATTAAATTTATAAGTCTCATAAAATAAGTATAATACGATGAATCTAAAGTTCTTAAACTAGTTTAGAATAAATTGGATTCTAATCTAATTTCAAAAATCCTAAAACTTAAATTAACTGTTGAATAAAATAAATAGATTGAATTTATAATAGATTATTAAGATAAATAGATAAGAAATATAACTTTTGAAAGATAAATAGACTTACAAAGGAAACTTATGTAAAAATAGTATAATGAGTTTTAAAATAGTATAAATTGAATAAATTACTAAGTAGCTTAACTATATAAAATATGAATTAGTTTTTAAATTTAATTTTATTATAATCAAATTAGGTTAATTAGTTAAAAGATATTATTGAAGATGTAATGTATTTAACTAATTAATCTGAAAGTAAACGGTTAATTAAAACAGGATTCCCTCCTATTAAAGAAGTGTAAAATAAACTTATAAAAAGATATAATTAATTGAAAAGAGTAAATTAAGATATTGAATGAAAAGAAATTATTCAAAATTACTATTTTAGACTAAATCTTATTAATTAGGATAAATTATAAACCTTTATAGACATCTAAACTTATGACTTGAATAGTTATATTAATTATAAAATTAAGAATGATATGAAAGGGAGTTTATAGGAATAATATAATACATATAGTATTAATAATAACTATAGGATTATAGATATAGGAGATTATATTCTAAAAATAAATTGAATAGAAGATATTAATTCTATTTATAATAAATATATTCTAAATAACTATGGGGAGCTGTTAGAACATTAAGATAACGTTTTATTTCCTTAGAATATTCTGGTAAGAATAGGTTAATAATTAAGAAGTATAAAGAACGAAAGTAATGTTATTAAGATTACTAAACAAAGATTAAGTATTCTAAAGAAAATAAGTCTTTATAATTAGAACTTCTTTTAATAATTATACTATTAGCTATGTTATATAAAACTACTTATATTTATATTGAAATAGAGAGTATATCAAATAATACTGCTTTATATATATATATTAATACTAAAGCTATAGGATACCTTATTGAAAAGGAAATTTCAAATTAAATATCTAATTATAGATTCAATCTAAATTTAATTATATCATTATGAAAATTAGAAACCTCATAAACTATGAGTAAAGCTATATTATCTTTAATCTATTAGAAATAACTGATAATTCATTTAAAATTATAAAGCTTGATTTCAGAATTTAAATAATTAATAAACTTAAAACTAGAGCTCTATGAAACTAAGAATTTAATATCGCTAATGAAGTTAATATTCTTAATACTAAGGGAATTATTAAAATTGGATTATATTACAATTTTAAAATTTTAATATAAGGATATAGTAAAGGAATACCTAATATTGATTTACTACAGTTAACTAAGAAATTGGTAAATCTTCTAAAACTTATAATACATATTTCAATCAATATTTTATAACATTTTAAAATGAATATATTTATACTTTACCTCATTCATCATAATATAATTTATATAGTAATAAACTAATAATTATTAGTACTCATATATAATTATTTATTATAAAACTAGAAAGCTATGAGAAATTAGACAGTTAGATATACTTTTACTAATTATTATGAAGGAATGATAATATATAATTTTAAAGAAAATAGAATTTCACTTTTTAACTAATTTAATACTAAGAGGTCTTGTTTAAGAATTATAAGTAAATTATATTGAAACTAAAAGTTAAATTAAAAATTCAACTTTAATAAAAATATAAGTTTTATATTATAAGACGTAACTATTTATAGTTATTTAAGGAAGTTTATTTAAAGGATCTCTAAGAGGTGTTATTAAATATTTAATCTTTTAGAAATGAGAAAGGTAAATTAATATAAAATAATATAAAAAGATTATTTTACTCTTAATAGATAACTATTATAAGAAGAAGATAATATAATATTTATATTTAGTCAACTTAGAAAACTAGAGGTTTCTCGATGATAAACTTAAAAGAGTAGATTAAAGAAGATAGTTCAAAGAAGTTAACTTCTATATAATATTTGAAATATTAAATTCTATAGTTTAGAATATAATAAATAGAAAGAAAACAAAATAGAAGTTATGAATTTAGAAGTATTAAATAAAGTTATAATTATAAGTATTTACTTCATATTACTATGATTTAAAAAGATATAGAGATTCCATAGAAAGAGATCTATTATAATAGTTAATATTAAATAAAACTTCTATTGAATACTAATTACTCAAGATTACTAGAAATTATTAATAACTTTTAATTATTAAGAATATATAAACTTATAATAATACTAATGAGATTTAAGATTTACTGATCTATATTTAAATGTTTTTTGAATATACTTTTTAGATGATACTAAGAATTCATCTAAATATTTATTAATAATATTATCATTACTTAGAAACTGTTAATAAATACTATTCATAATTAAATATTTTCTTAACTTATTTAATCATTAGAACCTGAGATTTCTAAAAGATAAATAATTTATTAAATTCTCCTTAACTAGACCATTAGACTTTAAAATAAATACGTTTAGACTTATTGATACTTGAAATAAATTATAACAGTTTCAAGATATTAAATTCTTAAACATCCAAAATGTCTAGAGAAATAGATAGATATAATAAGATATTTATAACATGCTATTCTAAAATATACTTCTAAAATCAAATTTCTTGAAAATAGGAAGATAGAATTATTATCTTAATATTATAAATAAGGGATTATTACTAATTGAAAATATTAATATTAATATTTGAAAGTAATATTCAAACTAACTTGAGAGGAAAAAGATAATTTTAGAAATATTAAAATAATGCTTACTATGACGACTACATTACTTTACTGAAAGTTAAATTAAATACTATTTATCCAAACTAATATGTCTTCAAAATATAGATATAATACCTTTTTTATCTATATAAAAGATATAAGATAATTAAACATTTAGAAAGTAAGTGATATATACTTTAATTTAACTAACTATTTATATTAATTAAATACTAATACGTTTTAAAATAAACTTCCAATTAATAAAACTAGGAATTTTAAATCTAATTTAAACTATTTAAGGAGTTAGAGTATTAATCTAATTAATTTAAAAGACTCTATTAATTATATTCGGAAATTATGTTTTAATATTAAGTATCATAATTTAAATAACTCGTTTTACTATAAACAAAAGAAGCATTCATTTATATTTTATTTTAATAGCTAAATAGTTTTAATAATTTCAATTTAAATACTATTATAGTCTTGGAAATATTAATATTATTGTAAATATATTATTCAAAATACAAACCAATCAAAAGCTAGTTTTGATAAATAAAGAGTTAAATAGAATATAGAATAATTCAATAGTCTATATTATAATAGAAATCAGACTAAATAGAGTTATAAAATAGAATTTCAAATGTTTATATTTTATTGATATAAAATCAAATAAAACTTAGAAACAATTATAATAGTTTAAGAATTCTTATAGATTACCTTTTAGAACTTCTAATAAATCCTTCTATTTTATTAGATATTCCAAATAATGAAGATTCTATATTTTTAATTCAATAGTTAAATAATTCATCAAACTTTATATTAATTCAATTACTATTAACGAATGCAGAAAATAAGATATAATATATTATCAGTATGTATTATATTATATCTGATTAAGAGGATTATAGAATTATTAAAGACTACTTAATATGTAATCTACTATTAAACTTAAAAATAAAACTCCTAAGAGAATTCTAATTAATTCTATATCTATTAATACTATTTTGTATTTTCTTTAGAGATCTTATTATTAGATTATGAGAAGTGCTTTCAAACCTTTCTCTATTGAAATATATTGAATTTCTATTATATGATTTATTGATGATAATAATAATAAATAGATTTTCCAAAATAATATTATTATTTCTAACGTATATGACATATACATGTATTAATTAGATAAGAATTCTTTTCTAATTCCTTTATATAGAAGACTGAAGAATTCTTGAAATAATTATTTTAAACTATAAGTTGAAATCTCTATTATAGATCTAGAAGTTAATATAGAAAAGTCTAAATATAAAGCTATACTTCTTAATAATATATTACTTATAAATTAATAGATTAAGCCTTTCGTTTCGCATAGAGAATATTTAGCACCTAGTTAGGATTTCTACTTTAACCCACTCTATACTAATTATTATAGCGATAGTTACTTTAGATCTTCTAATTGTAATAATATTATACTAATAGTATATAACATGATATTTCTAATTTTAAGTTCTTTTACTTAATACTACTATCTTAAGCCTTTCTAATTATTAGCGAATAACTACAAGTTAGAAATTTCAATATATATATCTTTTTAAAACGAAGTAAGACTTAATAAGCTACTTCTAACATATATTTAAGATAATTAAAGTTATTACTAAATACCCTACTTTTAGACGCTAGATTCTTTTTTATTTTTTAATCTTATACGTTTTAGTAATACTAATAGTTTTATCAACTAGCAATATCTTAAAGTTGAACTTAACTATAACTATTTTAAAAAAACCTAAAGAAAGTAGTAGAATTATCCTTCTATAATAGTAGTTTATTTTAATCCTCATAAAGTAACTATAGTTCTTATAGTGATTAATAGGTTTAATATAACTAATAATCATGTTAAAGGTATAAGGGTTAAAATTAATAATAAATGGTAGTTAGGAGTAGTCTGTATTATTATTATTATTATTATTATTATTATTATTATTATTATTATTATTATTATTATTA
>QAPG01000706.1:0-15632 GCA_004366825.1 Colletotrichum spinosum
AGTATACTAAATTATATTTTCCAGCAATTTATTAATTTAAACTATATAACTATTTAAATAGAAAGATAGGTGACTTAAGTAGAGTAAATAAATAGGTATTTAGGTATTATTAAGGTAAAAAGTATAGATTGCTAAAAGTACTATTTTTTATATAAATAAATAGGTATTAGGGTATATAATAAAAAGAAGAAATTATTAGTATTAGTTGCGTTATGCTATAGGGTATATGGTAACTATACATATTGCTATATATATAGTAGTATGCCCTCTGCGCCCTACTAGTAATAAATACTAGGTACCTAGTGCTAGCTATAGCTATATGTATAGTAATTAGTAAGTAATTGCTACGCTATAGATCTAGAGCTTTATATAGTACTATATATTACATAATATAACAAAAATAACAATAAATAACTAGAATACTAGTTTACACCCGTATAGCAAGATCACATACAGCATGCATTACCCTCCGGATTAACTAATAATAGTATTTCTATATAAATAATACGTTATAAATAGTTAGTAATTTAACTTTTAGTATATTATATTTTAATTCTATTCTTCTTAACTTTTATAAGAAGTAAGCTAATAGTTACTACTATTTCTCTTCTAGTTAAATAATTACTACTTTTATTATAAAATTAGAAATATCTATTTCTATATAAATTAGAAAAAGTAGATTAAAATATTATAGAATAAATACTTAAGTAAACTTATCCTATAGATTTTTAAACATCTTAATTATCTTAAGAGTTATTATATCTTCTTTTCTTATGTATTTAATTAGTTAATTAGTAAGTCTAATATATATTTTAGAATAATTCTAAGTAAATCTCTTATAGAATCAAATAAATTCTAAGAAGATTTAAATCTTTCTAATATTAATAAGTAGTAACTACTTCTTAATTATTAATATTCTTTCTTCTTCTATAGTAATACCCTTTAGAAAAATAATAAAACCTAAGAATTCAATTATTTATATATAAAACTCATATTTCTCTAGATTAGTATAAAGTCTCATAGTTAATAATTAGCTTAATACTTCTCTTACTACTTCTATATAGTTTTCTTTAGTCTTAATAAATATTAAGATATTATCTAAATAGATAATATATATAATATCTATAAAGCTTATTAAGGCGTTATTAATATATATTTAGAAAGTTACTAGAGTATTAATTAAATTGAATAGTATTATAAAATAATTAAAATACTTATATTAAGTTTGAAATATTATCTTCTATTTATTATTTAGTTATGTGTAGACTTAGTAATATATGTCTTTCAGATCTAGTTTAATAAACTATAAGGTTCCTCCTAGATAGTTTAAAATCTTATTAATAAGTAGTAGTAGTATATAGTTTTTAATAGTAATATTATTCAGATTTCTATAGTCTATATATAGCTTCAATATATTTCTTTTTTCTAAGGTAAATAGGATTGACGCTTCTATAAAGCTTCTTAATATTCTAATTTATTCCTTTTTAAGAATTAATATAAAGTATTAATATAATTCTTCTAATTCCTTTTCTATAAGGGGGTAAATAGAGCTTTATAGGAGCTTCTTACCTTCTTCTAATTTTATTATATATATATAAGTACTTTTTTCTATAGGGATACTAGTTTTCTTTATATTAAAAATATAAGCTTATTCTTAGTATTCTAATAATAATTAATTGAAATTACTTTTCTTTTTATTTAGATTTCCTATAAATTGTTACTAAGCGGCTTATTATTCCCTCTTTATTCATACTAATATAATTAAAATTATTAATATATATTTAAATTATAGGAGGAGCCAATAGCTTGCTCTCTACCATAACTATTAGTAGATATATTACCCCCTGAAGTACAACTTTAACTCTCCTACCCCCCTACTAACTACTATAGCTAGCCTTTAGTTAATCTAAAGCTAAATCCCTCGCGGCTATAGCTAGTATACCTACTTTATATTGACCTTTTTAATAATAAATAATTAATAACTCTTTTTATAATAACCTTACGCCTTTATACTTTTATATTCTTATAGTTATATATAATTTAAATATCTCGAGATATTTAATTACTACTAACTATAGGCATTCTATTTAAATATTTATTATAACCTTAATATTTATAATCTTAATATCCTTTAAACTAAACTCTATTTATATTTAAAATAAGATTTTATATTATTAATATAAAAGTTCTTTACTATTAATATAAACTAATTCATAATCTCTATATAAGTATAATAAAACTTAGCTTATTCTTATCAATAAATAACTTTAATATATTAATTAAATATAGCTGATATATTGAAATAGCCTATAGCTGAAAGGGCCTAGCTAATTAAGACTAACTAACTACTTCTAGTTATGATACTTGAAAAAGCTTTATGTATACTATATATATGTGATTTTGTAAGAAGAGTAAAAATAGATAGAAAATCTTTAAAGAATATTCTAAGAAAAGAATAACTTATTTATAAATTTATAATTTAAGAATTAATATTATTTGAATAGTAGGTTTTAAAATATTAGGGGAAGAGAAGTTACTTTTTTTTATCTATATGTTATAAATTATCCTATTTATACTTAGGATTACTATAAGTTTATTTGTAGTATATATTTATAGTTATTTATAGGTCTAGTTTTATTATAACTTTCTCTTTAAGTTTATTTAAAATTTTTGTAAGATAAGTTTAATAAACTATCTATAATATTGAAGTTTTTTTTAGTTAGGATAGGGTAATTATTAAAAATCCTCTTAAGTGTAATAGTTCTTAAGGTATTATTAATTATTATGGTTAACTTATTATTAATCTTATATAAGTTTTTTGATAAAGTAAAGCTATTTGTTTTATATAGTTAGGTGTAAAAAAGTATAATTAGTAGACGTATGAGGAGTATTTTGCGAAATCTATTATTATTAATCTACTTACTAGTTGATAAATTAGTCTTTTAAGTATATTCTTATAGATATGAAATCTAACCTAAGGGGATAATTAGGTTATAAAGGTAAGTTATAATTTATAAAGATAATAACTAATAATATTTAAGTAGTAGATAGCTTAGATATTTTTAAAAATTGTTTTATAGTTTTTTAATATTTTAGTTCTTTGTTATACTACTAACTAGTATTTCCTAAGGTTTTAGGTTTATTAATAATTTTATGTAGAGTTTATTATTGTTATGGAGTTATTTGTTATTTAGGAATTTTAAGTTTTGGGGTTTTATATCTAGGAGTTTTTAGAGTAATATTTATTTATATTCGTTTTGTAGGAGCTAGAAGTAATTTAGTTATTGTTTTATTTAATATATAGATTTGCGAATCTTGATTGAATTAATAGGACTTAATTAGTATGAAGTTTAGTAGTAGGTAATTACTATAATTTTATTAATATTATTCTATAGTAACTAGATAAGATAGAGAGTTGCTCTAATTAGATTAATAAAGCTTAAATATTTTGTTAATTAATAATTATTATTTATAGATAAAAGGGTTAATATAATTTCTATTATAATAGCGGTTTTTTATGTATTAAGAATCTTTCTAAATATTTAAAATTCTATTATAAATAAAAATTTTAAACTATTTAATATCTTTGAAGTTGTATAAGTATTTATCCTATTATCTTTCTATAGGGATTATATAAGTATTAATTTATAGGAGATAAAATATATTTTTAGATATGCTAGTTTTTTTATAAAACTCTTAGAAATTATTAACCTTTTTAATAAAATTATTATTACTAGAATTTCTCCATAAGGAATCTAAATAATATATAGCTATTTAGTTAGTTAATTATAAGGTTAACTTAATAGTTTTTATTATAATAATATAAGAAGATTGTAATATTAGTATGATAAAGTTATTTTTAGTTTAGAAATTCGTTTTATTTTATTTAATAGGTTTTATTATTAATAGGTAATATTTCTTAAGTATTTTAAGGAGATCTATTAGAAATATAAAAGAAGTTAGCTAGCTCTATTTATAGATTTATTTTAAGTAAAGAAGTACGTTTTATACTATTTAATATATTTTTTAGATAAAATATATTTTCTATATTATAGAATGTTATATAATTTTTAATTTCTATTTATTATTACTTTAGATTTAATCTTAAGAAATTTAGACCTTTTTTATAATGTTTGATGAAGTATTTCGCTAGGGTTTATTTATTTCTATATTAATTAATAGTAGATTATAGTTTTTATTAGTTTAGTATAGGTTTTCTATTATAATTAGGAATAGGGAAATTAATATTAAATAGATTAGCTTTTATAAAATAAGGTTTTTTTTATATAAGTTTGTAAGAATTAGGATAAAAATATAGAGAGTTATAAGAATTTAAGTATTTGTCTAGGTAATTACTAATTAGAGTATAGGAAAGTTTCTAAACTAATTTTTATGTAAGCTATTATTTAGTAGTAATATTCTAGATATTTGTTTTTTTTATAATTATGAATAAAGATAAGGGAATAATAATTTGTAAGGTTTATAAATAAGTTTTACTTATGATTAGAAAGAGTTCTAAGTATTCTAGTAAGAAAATAGGAATATTATTATTTACACCTAGTAGTATATTTAGCTTTTTAGGTTTTATTCTTTTTATACTTAGGAACTTTTTATAGTTAGTTTGGATTCTTTTCTAGTAAGTTGTAGTATCTTCTTTATTATTATCTTTATAGTTTTAAAATTATTTCAAGAAATCAGGTTATTCTACTACTAGAGTTTTTTTAGTTAGAATATCTAAATAAAATTTATAAGTAAGCTATAACTTCTAAGTAGCTTTTATAGTTTTATAGTTTGTAAGTCTTTTAGGAATTTATTTAGTATTAAGTATAGTTTTTACTTAATTTAGTATTATAAAGGTAGATATTTATTATAGGTAATTATTTTAAGTATATATTATATGAATGTATTAGGTAATTAGTTAAAAAGAAGTATAGAATTTTCTCAATATAATTAAGTCTGTAAGTATTATTACTATTCTATAGTATGATTTTCTATTATTATTATACTATTAATTGTTTTAGTATTAAGTTTATTTCTTGTTCTAATTAATAATAAGATATATCTAGGTTTTACTATTATTTATATTATAGTATATAATAATAATTTAGAATTAGTAGTATTTTGTTATTTTTCTATAATATTAAGTAGTTTCTTTGTAGTTTTTATTTAATATTAATAGGATAAAGAAGTTATATATTTTAATATATTTTTAAAGTATTTATTAGTAGCTTGCGATTTATTTATTTCTATTAAGTAATTCTTTATGTTTAATATAACTTAATAAGTTATATAAAGTTAAGATATAGATATTTATAAAACCTTATGATATTAAGAAGGTTAATTTATTAATTATTCTTTAGAATATATTAAGTAGTAGTTTTCTTATTATTATATTTCTAATTAATATTTATAGGAAAAGTTGGGATTAGTTAGGCTTAGTATCTAATTGGGAATCTTAAAACTAGTTGTTATGAATTCTTATTTCTAAGTATAGGATTTAGTTACTACTATCTAGGTATTACTTATAAAATTAATTATCTTGTAGTATTTTAGGGATTTTATCTAATTAGAAATTAAGGACTAGAGAGGTAAGTATAATAAAGCGTTTTATTATAAGTTTGTTTATTTATTTAGGGTTGTAGAAAGTATAGATAATTTTTATTGAAGTTAGTTTAATATTTATAATGAGTAATTTATTTGAGAAATTACTTTAGGGAAAATAGGTTTTTTTTAAATTAAGTATTATAGGGAAGTAATTTGTAGAATTAAATTATAATATTAAGTTAATAGTAAAGAAGTAGTATAGAGTTATTAATTTTATAAAATATTAAATTTAGTATGTAATAATAATATGTATGTATAGAAGGGAGTTTTAAGATCTATTTCTTAAGATAAAACATTTCTTTTATAGCTATAGGTTTACAAAAAGTGAATTCTTACTACTATAAGTTTGAGAAAGAGTGAATTATTATTCCTATTGTAAATAGTAAGCGAATAGTAATATTATTTAAATAAAACATTTCTTATTAATACTAAGGGGTATAAAAAGAAAGCTTTTTTTCTTAAGTTAGTTAGTATTTTTATTAAATATATTTTAATTCTTTTTATTATCTATTTTTATTTATAAATTATTTTATTATTATATTATAATTTAATTATTATTTTTTTAGTAAGATGATTAATATTTTAAGAGTATAATTCTTTAATAAATTTTATATAATCTTCTTAATTTATAAGTCAAATTTCTATATTTTTAGGATATTATTAATAATATGTTATACTAAGTTTTAATTAATCTTTCTAAGTTTTTAATATATGTTCTTCTTTTTGTTTTATATTAAGTATTTTAATTAAGATATTTCTCTAGGTTTTTATTAGCTTTATATTCTTTAGATTTAAAATACTTTAGAATAAGTATTTTAAAGTAGTTCTTACTTATTAAGTCTATAGTTTTAAGTTTCTTATATAGATATAGGTAAATTTCTAGTAGGTTTTTATAGGACTTTATGATTATAAATTTATTTAAGAGTATATTTGAGATATATTTATGTTTTATTACTAAATATTTATTTATAGTAATATTACTTTCTTGTCTAACGCTTAAGTTTATAAGTTATTTTAACATCTAGCTACTATCTATAGCTTCTTTATTTAAAGATATAGTAGTTAAAATACTGTTTTTTATAGTTATTATGAAGAGTATGCTTATACAACTTATAATAAGAAAGCTAATTCTTAGGTTTGCAATTTGTATTTTAAATATATTTTATTACCTAGTAGCTTTTATACTAATTATTTCTTTTATAAAATTTAGAACATTTATTTTTTAATTCTAAAGTAGTTTATAAGAGATTTAGTTTCAGTTTTTATTATATAGATAAGATATGTTATTTTAGTAGTAAGTATAATACCTTCTTCATTCTTAAGTCTAAAATTCTTTAGGAGTTTAAGAAAACTATTATTAATACTACTAATATATTCTTTTTTAAGAAATAGTATAAAGTAGATTTTCTTTAGTAGAAAAAGGATTTTAAGGTTCTTAATATGTTTTTTATTTTTTAGCTTATTTCTTTATACGTAATCTATTTATTACATTTAGTACTACTTTTCTTATTAAGAAATATAAGTTTTAGATTTAGGAGTAATATATTTTTATAAGATAAGGGTTATTAGTTTTTGTGTTTATAGAATTAGGTTTATTAGTAGGAATAAGGTAATTATTATTTAGTACGTCTATAAATACGACCTAGTTCCTATAAGTAATAAAAAAATAATAAAAAAAATAAAAAATAAAGAATAATAAAATAAGGAAAACTATTTTATGAGTATTTATGATATTTGTTGTTTTTATTTTTAGTTAATAAGTTTTTCTTTATAAGTAAAGTTTTCTTTTTTTTAAAATTATAGATTACGTCTTACTAGCTAGAAACCTTTTTAAATTTATACTTATAAAAAAAAGAAAAACTTAATAAGTATTTATAAATATAAGGAAATAAGTATCTAAATAAGTATAATAACTAAATAATAAGTTTATGAATTTATTTCTAAATAAATAAATATTATATTCTTTTTAGTTAAACTATTATGTTTTAGTATTATATTTTTAATAATAGGGCTATTACTAGAATTTGAATTTTAAATTTAAGATTCTAAAGTATTCTTTCTACTATATGCTTAATGCTTAGTAGGTGTTCTTTTTATTGAGTTATTAAGTTGTCTGAAATATTATTATTAATTTCTCTAGGGATTATAAGTTCTTCTTTTTCTTTTTTTTAATTATTATTTCCTATAGGTTTTTTTCAGGTTAGGAAAACTTTAGATAATTCTTTCTCTAGATTAGATCTATAAATATCTAGATTTATAAGTTCCTAATATTCTTTAAGTATTTATATAAATTTCTACAACTTATTTTTTTAAATATTATTTTAGTAATCTTTTCTCTATATAAAGTTTCTAGTTAATATAATAAAGAGTTTAGTGTTTGTAAATAAATTTGAAAAAGATTTATTTATTAATATTTAAGTTTTTTATTAGAAGATTTATTAATTACTTTTTTAATATTATAAACTAAAATTAAGTTACTAAGTTCTAGTTACTCGTCTTATAGAGTATTCTTCTTCTTTCTATTAAAACCTTCTATTATTTTTTAGTATTAGTTTGTGATTATTACTACTACTACTTCTTTATTTTTATCTAATTATATAAAAGTATAAATCTTTATATTTATTTCTTCTTTAGGTATTTTTACTAATACTTAGTTTAATATTTTCTATATTAGTATAAGTATTTCTATTAGTATAACTATTTTATATTTATGTTTTCAGTAGAAAGGTATAAATCTTATTAATACTTATATTATTATTTAGGTTATAAATAAAACTATAGGTAGAAGAAGTTTAGGGTTTTTACTACTATTGTTTTATAATTATATTAATAATATGTAGGTAATAGGTTAGTATCTAATTTTAATATTTCTATTAGCTTATAAGTTATAGGTTAAGGTAACTTTACATTTTAGTTTACATTATTTATTAAATTTAATAATAAGTTTTTTATCTTTAGGTTTTCTATTTATAATAAGGATATTATAAAAGTTATAATATATAATAACTTCTTCTTATAAGAATTTTATAATTATTCTTAATATTAGTTTTAGAAGCTATTAAGCTTCTAGCTAGTTTGTAAATATATTTCTAGTTTTAATAAAATACTACTTGTTTACTCTCTAAATATCTAAGTAGATATAGTTAAAGGGTAGTTCCTAAGGGGTAGTGAATTTGTAGAGGTTTTCTATCCTATATGCTTTCTTTTTCTAATAATTTAGATAATACTTAACTACTTTTATTATCTTTTTATATATATTAGATTAATAGTATTAATTAGCTATTTTTTTATAAACTGCTTTTTTTAATATCTATTTTTATTATATATTATTAATATTAACTTCTTCTTAGTATTTTCTTTATTAATAATATATATTAGAATTATGTAAAATAGTATTAGATAGGTAAATAATAACTTATTCTATAGTTAAAGAATTAAGGCTTTCTATTTAAAAATTTTAAAGTAGTTAGGGTTAATTCCTAGAGGCTTCTTTAGTATTACTAAATAGTAAGTAATTTATTTTATTTCTTTCGATTAAATTTATAAATAGTTTAATAATATAAAAAGGAGGGTTAAAATCTTATTAATTTAGTTTATTCTATCTACTAAAGCTTCTATCTTAAATACTTTTTCTATTTATTAATTATGTTTTATAATATATGTTTTTTAAAGAAATTCTAAGTAGTTGTATTTATCAAGAAGATTTATGTATTAATCTAATTATCTATATTATTTTCTTTTTATTTATTATTTTAATTAGATAGTTTAAATAGTTTCTACGAAAGTTTATTAGTAGTTAAATTAGTTATACTATTAATATATTTAATCTTAAAGTTAAATATTTTAATTTAAGATATCTAATAAATTATTAGTACTTCTAGTAAGTTCGAAATAACACTATTAAGCTATATAATAAGACTTTTTATATTAGTTTCTAATGAGAAATATTATTTATAAAAATAGGTTTATAAGTATTTTAATATTTTTAATATTCCTTGAAGCTTTTTCTTATTAGCATTATAGTTAAGTTCTAGGCTTGTGAATAAGTTTTTAAATTAAATAATAGCTTATTTCTATTTGATAAATTATCTAAATATAGCTTTCTAGCTAGTACTACTAGTATTTACTACTAAGTAAATCTAGCTACTTATAAAATTATAATTAATTAAAATAAGTACTAGTAAGTTATAAAAATTACTTTTTAATTATTCTATAGTAGTAATCTGCTTTTGTTCTTATTAAAAAAGAAAGTCCTTTTTTAATAAGTTGTTAAGTAGTCTTACTATAGCGGAATAATTCTATACTTATTTTTAATAAAATACTATAATTTTAAGAAATAATTTAATTTTAGATATATTATTATAATACTTCTACTTTTTGATTTTTATAATTTTAAATTCTTCTAGATATTTCTTATAAGTTCTATAAATATAATTAACTATTAAAATAGTTTATTATGCTTATTAAGATTTAATAATTATAATTATATAACTAGTAAGTTTAATATTTATTAAAATTTTGTTAATATTTTAAATATATTTTAGAATGTATTTATGAATGCCTAGATAGTATAAGTTATTATTTTTATTATAAGTTATTATTAGTTTTTTAATTATTATATTATCTAAGAAGGTTTTATAGTAATGTAGAATTAAATTATAAAGGATTTTTATTATAATTTATATAAATTGTATAATTAAGTTAGTACTACTTATAAGAAGAATGTAATATTATAAAAATCTAAATAGAGTTGTAAATAATAGTATAGAATTAAATTATAAAAGATCCTCATTATAATCTATATAAATTGTATAATTAAGTTAGTACTATTTATAAGAAAAGTATAGTATTATAAAAGTTTAAGTAGAGTTATAAATATTATTAAGTTTTTATTCTTAGGGTTTAAAGGAATCTAGTTATATTTTGAAAAAATGTCTAATAGTAATAATAGTTTGTATATATTGAAAAGTTTTGAAAATTTGTTTGCTCCTAGAGGGAATTCTGCATCTTAAACAGTAATTCTATTAATCTTTATTATTGAGTTGATAAGTTGTATTTTATTATTTTTCTTCTATATTAAAAAGAAGGGGTTTCTATAAGTTATATAGTTATGTTTTAGTATGTTGTTCTAAATATATATTTTTAGAATCTTAAAAATATTATCTATTAGGTTTTTACGATGAGGATTAATTTAGTTTACTATATTTTATGCAGGATAGTTTTAATTATTTGAAGAGGTATAATAGAGCTTAATATCTTTTTATAGTAATTAAAGTTTTATACTAGTGTTTTTTCTCTTATTTTTAGTATTTCTACTAGTAGTTTTCTTTTTAAAATGTATAAATAACTTAATTTGTTTAAAATAGGGTTTAATTGTTCTAGTATTAAATACTTCTTTAGAGTTAGGTTTAAGAATTTTAGTATAATTATGTCTGTAAATCGAATTAAGAAGTTGTTAGTGATGTTCTTTTTTGTCTCTTTTTATATTTTTAGTTTCTATTTTAGGTTTCTTTCTAATATTAATCTATTTAATAGTGTATTGTCTGCTAGTTGAACTTTTTTGTCTTTTGTTTTATATATAGTATTAATATTTTCTATTAGTTTATTCTAGATATCTATAGTTATTTCTTTTTTTTTATTGTTATTTTTAAAGATAGTATTTATTACTTTTAAAATATCTTATCCCTTGTAGTAAGATTTCTTCTATCTTTTAAAATTTCTAATATAAGTTTGTTATTTATATTATAGGGGTTTGTAAAAACTATAAGGGTATTATTTTTTATAAGATAAATATTTTAAGTTATATTTTCCTAGGGATATAATAATACTGTAAATCTTTTTGATTTTTGGTTTAATAGTTTTCTAAATTAAAACTTTTAAAATTACTTTAAACTTTTTATCAATTTTATTTATTATTATAATTATTTTTTTATTATTATCTATTAATTCTTCTATATTTTTTAGTATATTAAACTTTAGTACTGTTAGTATTAGCTTATTAATTCCATCTACTACTATAATTACTTCTTTATTATTATCTATTAATTCTTCTATATTTTTTAGTATATTAAACTTTAGTACTGTTAGTATTTTGTGAAAATTTGTGTGTGTTATGTTAGTAATCTTTTTGTATTAGTTTTCTTCTTTTGTATCTTATTTGCTTACTGTTATTTTGCGGCTTTTAATAGTAGTTTCTATTTTCTTTCTTCTATAGAAAGAGGGAGAAAGTATATATATTAAATATAATTAAAATTTCTCAAGTTTAATATAATATCCTAAAACTTTATAGTTAAATTATATATATAGAAAGATAAAAGGATATTTAAATAAATATTTCTAGATTAGATTTAATTAATAATTTAGTTAGGTATGTATTAAAATATTATTTAAGTCTTAATAGTAAATAGTATTTTTAAGATTAAGTTTTTTATAATTATTCTTTTAAATGTAATAAAGAATTTAATATTAAAGATATAATATCTTTTGATATAAATATTTTCTATTATCATTCTATAGAAGTTTATAGTTTATTTAATATTTGTAATATTTTATAGTTTTAAATATGTAGGTATTATTCTATTAAATAGACCTATTTTTTAAATACAGTCTTTAGTGATAATATTAATTATTAAGCTAGTATTAATAATCCTTTAGATTTTTAAGTTCTTTAAGTTTGCAAATTAAATATTAATCTATAAGTAAGTTATAATAAAGTTATAAACTATAATAAAGCTAGTAATAGAGTTCTTTTTAATATTAATAGATTCTATTATAATACTTATAACTTTAATATTTATATTGTTAATTTATATAATTAGTATTACTTATATTTGTGAATTGGGTAGTATTATTATATTTATTGTTTATTTATTATTAGATTATATTATTAATTATTTAATAATATATTATTAGTTCTACCTACTTATTTAAGCTTGAATTTCTATTTTCTTTTCCCCTATTTCGTTAAATATATTTATGAATTCTTCTTCTACTATAATAAATAATTTTCTTATTACTTAGTTATTCTAGTAGTTTTTAATTACTATTTAGGTATACTTATAGTTAATTTAGGTATATATAAGTTAGGTTTTCTAAAAGAGGTTTTTAGGAATTAAAACCTATTTTCTAACCTTTTTAAAATAAATATAGTAAGTTATTATTTAGGTTTTAATATCTATTAGTATTATAATAAATACTAGTTAATTAGATATCTATTTAATAGTAACTGTTTCTTAAGGAACTAGGTTAACTAGTAGTATAGGCTTATTATCGTTTTAGACTAGTTTAATAACTTTTAATTCTAGTTAAGTTAGTTAGTAGTTTTTATTATGTAGGTTTATAAGTAATTCCTTTTAAGATTTATAAAAATTATAAGGTATAAATCTTGTAGTATTATGTTTTAATTTATTTACTATAATAGTTTCTTTAGTAGTTATCTTTATGTTGTTTTCTAGAGTAGTAATATGAATAAGGTTTGAAATTATAATGTTAAATATTATATGAATCTTTCTATTTGTTTCTAGTATTATTATTATTTAGTAAACTCCTTATTTATTTTATTAATATTTACTTAATACTTCTTCTAGTTCTAAAGAATTTATTAAAAATTAGGAAAAAATTATAATTTAAGGTTTTTAGTTTTTTTAGCTCCTTTTAGGAAAATCTGAAGTTTCTAAGTGATATATATAAGAATAGTTTTAGTGTTTTTTTATTTTTTTTATATTTCTTATTAAAGATATTTTTTTCTATTATTATTTTATTATTTGTCTAGTAGTTAATATAATAGGTATTTTTAATATAAAAGTAAATACTATAGGTCTAGTAAGTAATTAACTAGTTATAAGATATTATATAGTATCCTGCTTGTTTATATTATTAATAATTGTAGTTATTTATATATTAGTATTAAGGATGAGTTTGTGTAAATAGAGGAATTTAATTATTATAAATTCTATTTATTTTATATAAAAGTTTTATATAGTTATTTTTTATTAGGTTTATGAATTAGTTATATAAGAATAATAAGTTGATTTAGGTTTAATTAATATAGTATAGGTTTTAATATAAGTTGTTATTTTATTCTATTTTCTGATAATACTATAAATTATAGATATCTAATCTTCTATAGAAAGACTAGTGTTATTAACCTATAAGTCTTTGAAAATATCTACTAGTTCTTTAGTTCTTATAATAATACTTTTTTTAAGTAATTTTATTTTTTTACTATTTAAGCTATTTTTAGTTTTATTAAAACTAGTTTTATTTTCTTAAGAAAGAATATTTTAAAGGTTATAGTTTTTAGTTATTTTATAAGTTATTTTATTAAAATCTGGTTTTTTCCTTATTATATAAAAGTAGTTTTGAAAGTTTTCTAATTAGTATTAATAAGTTTGTAAAATTTATAGTAAAGATTACAAGCTATTTCTCTTAGTATTTTAAGAAATATTCTATATATAGTAATACGTATTAATTCCTAGTTGGGGAGATTAGGGTTCTTTTTAATAATACTATAAGTTTAGAGGTTATTAATTATAATTAGGAGAAAAGTAATTTTTATAAAATTGTTTTTTTAAATAGTTTTTTATAGTAAGAGTTTTAAGTGTTTTATTTAAATTTTGATTAGTAGTTAGGTTTATAAATCTAAATATATTTAAAAAGATCTTTTTAGCTTTAGTCTAGGTTGTTTTAGTAGATATAATAGATAATATAGTTTCCTTAAGTTGTAGAGTATAATATATATGAATGTTTCTAATTATATTGGGTTTTAATTTATAAGATAAGTTAATAAGAAATTTGTATTCATTTAGGAAATTAGAAATATTATTACTAATAAATTTAAGAGCTTTTTTAGATTAAAGAAATATAGTAGCTATAATAAGTTAAGTTTAGAGTATTTTTATTAGTATTAAATAATTAGTTACTATTAGGATATAATTTATTAATAAAGGTGTAGTACTATTTATAGACGTATTAATATATTTTAATAGAGCTTTAGTTTATAATCTTAAAGTATTAGTAGTAGGATTATTCTTAGGTGTATATTCTAAATAGGTATTACTTAAATCTTTAGAGGTATTTAAAGCTTATAGTTAAATATTTTTAAATATAGGGTTTATGAATAAGGAAGTAGTTAGAATTAAGAAAGAGGTTTTTGTATTAAGTTTAACTTAAATATTATTTTTATTTTGTATTATTCTGTTATTTAAGTAAAGTTATTATTATTATAATAGAAAGATAATAACAATATTCTTTTTAATTATTTATTAATAATAAGAATAGTAAGTTAAAAAGTAAGTTACTTATTTTTTTCATTTCTATTTTATTATATTTATTTTAATTTTATATATTAATTTTTTAAAGGGTTTTTAATATATTATTAGATTAATTAGTTTATAAATATTATAATTTTATTTATATTCTTTAAAACTAGAAGTATCTCTAGTTATATATATATAATTGTTTTATATATTGTTTCTTCTAAAAGCTATATTTTCTTTAAAGGGGTATTTAAAGTATTATGTATAATTATTTTATATATTATTCTTTTGAAAGATTATATTTTTTTAAAAAAAGTATTTAAAGTATCTATTTATTTATTTTAATTTTCTAGATAAATCAATTAATCCTACTATATTTATTAATTGTGATGAATAAATAATACGGTATATAGTCTGAATATAGGTTTTTGAAAGATATAATCTATTCAAGCTAGAGTGAAGTGCTTGAATGCGTATAAATAGAGCGGTTAGGCTTTATATAAATTAGTATAGCTATATAGTAGCTTTAGTACTATACTTATTCTTATATACCCCCTTGGTAATAAAGCTACTAGAGATATTTTTAAATCTTAAGTAATATATTATTATAAATAAAATAAAGTAAATAGTATTTAAAATAATTTTTTAAATATTTGAATAAAAGAAATTATTTATTATAATAAACTTATTATACTTTATTATATATTTAACTGTTTTTATAAATATTAGTAGGAATACTTAGCTGGTTTTTTCTAAAGTTGATAATTATAT
>QAPG01000707.1:0-15735 GCA_004366825.1 Colletotrichum spinosum
CAATCGCCCGATGACGATAATGCGGACATAGCGGAGGACGCTTTTGCTCCGTTGATGGCATTGGCAATGACGGCGGCAGAGGACATCGGTGGACAGAGTCCCGATGCGGGGGAGAGGGCGCAGCCTGAGATTCAAAGTCCGAGTAAGAGAGGCATGGAAGAAGCAGAGGAAGAAGTAGACGCTCTTTCGAAACGAGGACGTTATATGTAACTGTAGAATCGGGAAGCGTCCATGATTGGTCTTGACGCCTTGACTGTTCTGGTCACAATATATCGTACACAATTGAGTTCTGTGCAACGAGGGCTCATCAAAACATGGCTGCGATGAGACGGCACTGCTTGGGCTTAGTATCGGTGGGCCAGCGGGCCGAAAGACACTTTGTTGGGTCGAAAGATTGAATCACGAGTCACACTACATGACCGACCCTTGTGAGCGATGAGGGGATGCACGCAGTTGCGCGGCGAGACATGCTCGGACTGGCTGGAGCATGCAGCATTCGTAGGCCACAACGTCACGCGGGAGGCACTTAGATATCGTTGCGTTCGTCAGAAGAAGGAACCATCTCAGGTTACGATGCTCACCGGCAGGCTTACCGGATGAAGCTGAGCAAGTTGAGGTTAAAAATGTAATGAGAACTGACTGGTTTACATGGTCCCACGACTAGCTAGGATATAGTATTGGAGAACGACTACACAGAGTCCTCTTCCTGTGTGGCCAGAGACTGCCTCCTCTAGATTGTACATGTAGGCTGTGATCTGAAAGTGTTGAAACCCAGCCGTCTCATGGGCTCATCCCGTTCTTGTCCTCCACACTTGCGCCAGACTATGTACGATGCCTCCTCCAATACTCGCTTAAGAGGCCCTTGGCATGCTCCAGATTGGCTTCCGGTTCCTTAGTGATTTGCCACTCAATCTTGTAGCGTGTCTGGCCGTCTCTCTCATCTCTCCCGATGACATTTCCCGACCAATGCTTCAGGATAGGGTCAAATTGACGGAGCGGTTGTCTTTTGTAATCCGAGTAGTCATGTCGTTTGTTCCAAGTGATGATTTCTTTTGCCATATGTTGGAGTCTGAATCCGGGTTCCCAAGTTGGTTCCCAAACCACATCATAGTAACGTTCACCATAAATTTGGCTGTGTCCCTCGATGCTTCTCACTTGCCATTCCATCGTCGAGGTGTCATTTTCGTTGTTGTTATGATAAGACGATTGTGTTTCCATCTGGAAGGGCTTTCAGGGCTGAGATCAGTAGTTGATGTACGCAATGTAGACGACGTATGTTGGATGTTGTATATGATGTGAGGGTGAAAAAGTGAAGTATGCGTTGTCGATGCGGTTTGATGTCTTTGTGGTTTCCTTTATACATAAGTGACGGGTGGCATGTATTGTGCAAATGTCACTTCCTCTCTCGCTAACATTGTCAATGTTTCAGAAGCTGAAAATGGTTGTGATGGACCCCTGGAAACCTCTGGTAATGGCTGTGGCGACTTGTTTGCAAGCTAGATGTGGAGTCCGGATGGTGGGCGACAGTGCGAGTGACGGCATGTAATCGAGGGCTACAGTACATACCTAAAAGTGTGTATCCAAGACCAATTTCAACAGCAGCCATTCAGCCGCTGCTGATCGCAGTTGTCTGTACACAGTAGATCGGCTCTGAGTCCAGGCTATTTGGGTCAAGATCAGAAAAGATGAAGTATGTTCCAAAAATGAAGCAACACTGTACAAGCTCCTATGGCGGCAGCAGTGACCACCGCTGCACGTCGCTTCGCAGGCTCGAGATTGCAACGACGAATTTGCGCCATCATCTTCGTCACAGTCATTTTCTCCAATAATACAGTACATGCTACATTCCTCAATCGGGCAATGCAGATGGTAACAAACCAAACGGCACATGCAAAAACCTTTGTAAACCTTCCGTTGGTCGGAAAGCGCGTGGCTTACAGAGCATGCGTCTCAACGCGCGCGATACGAAAACCCCATACCTTCCTATGTCTGGTTATCATGATTTGAAAGGCCACAAATGAGCAGAAGACCCCACAATAGAGCGGCGTCAGTCTATTCGATGACCAAACGCAGTCACGAGCATCGAGCTTGGTATATGGAATCTTCATAATGCGCAAGCCGCCCAGGGTCAGAAAGCCTACCAGTGATGCACGGTACGAGCGGCCTCCGCAGCCGTTTTTTGCACCGGAGATCCCGGTCCGGTCGCCGGTAAGGTGGCCTAGGCGCCAAACTCCACCGTTTGAATCTCATGGAGGCCGGCCGTGGCCGAGTACCGCACCCCGAAATCGCGCATGAACGCCTTGCTCGTTCTGTGGCTACCTAATTTCACGCCCCAGAGTTGCCTGTTTGCCCCCCGCCGTATGGTTTGGTACTTGTTCAAGTTCAGCAACGATTAGGCTAATAATCCAGCGGCAATGGGGACCTGGTGCTCCTAGTTGGCCATCAGATTTAGTGCTTCGCTTGAAGAGGTACTACAGTTTCGGGGGTGCGCAAAATCCCTGTAGGCACAAGCACAAGGCCCTGCAGGAACGCTGCTGAGATACATAAATAGTCTGGCCTGCCGCCTAGGTCCTTCAACTCTCGTTCAACGCCCTGCATCGGTCATCATTTCCAACACTTTGCACATGCAACCCGCAATATACAGCATACATATTGAAGATCTTCTTTGCGAACCGAACGCCGCGTCTTGTGTAGCCAGGCCACCAGCTATGTCGCCACCCACCAATGTGGCGCCAGTAGCTGATATGCACCCCAAGTCCGGTGCTTCTGCTTCTTTTCGGGGGGACATACCACTAGGTATGATGCATGACTCACTGCGCAACACTCGATATTCACTTGTTAACAATCGCTGCAGATGCTGGACCGAGTACTGCAGAAGCTAACCTTGCAACCCGGGCAACGTGTGAGAAGACTTCTGATATCAAAGCGACAGCTGTCGCATATGAGTCGAAGATCGGCTCGAGCATCGAGAGAATCCTTGAGCATCAAAACGACCCCGGTGACGACACTTGTTTCCACATGCATGTCCGTTGGGAGGGAGGAACAGAGAGCTGGGAGCCTGAGATCTATATCCAGAAACATTATGCGCCCACTCTGTTTGCCTACTGGAGCTCTGTGGAGGGCGGACGGGAAGGCGTCATGGAAGATCCGGGGTTATGGCACGTCTTCCGTATCATTTCCCACAAGAGAGAGTCCAATGGCAACATCTGCTTCCACGTCGCCTGGGTTGGATCTCCCCAATATTCGTGGGAAGCAGAAGCAACCATACGGGACGCTGACAGCGGACTTGTGGAACAGTATTGGGACTCTCAAGATGGCCGTAGAAAGGCGGCGAGGAGGTCCGTCGGGTCCAAGAACCTTTTTGGACGCGAAACCCGAGCGATAGACAGCAAAAGCAAAATGAAGCAGATGCGCCCTGGTCAGGCCCAACGTCGTATTGCCAATAAGCGGAGGAAGTTGGAACCTCGGTACTGAGGTGCACGGCTGGGGAATATGTTGAGTTGGCGACAGGAGGACCAGCTGGTACGCATCAGTCGTTAGAGAATTCGAGGCAACATATCGACTCTCCGTCTTTGAAGTTACACACGTCTTAAAGATATGCTCAAACCTTCAGAAGTGGCAACATAACCTGCCTAAATATGTTATATTCCATGATCTATGTGTGCATCTGAGGCAAACTCATGACGTTGTCTTGTGAATACCCTCCGCATAAATACGGCGACCTTGTCAAGCATGGTTCAAGAACACGCACCGCCACTCCATCCAACCGGAATTGCCGTTCATCATCTAGAGCAAACTCATGACGTTGTCTTGTGAATACCCTCCGCATAAATACGGCGACCTTGTCAAGCATGGTTCAAGAACACGCACCGCCACTCCATCCAACCGGAATTGCCGTTCATCATCTAGCTCCATTTTCATTGCTGCTCCCGCTGCTAAACATGAGCTTTGCCCACGAGTCTATGGTCGCCTCAGTGTTCGCCAGACCAGCCGTGATGCGTTCGATCCTGCTTCGTTCAGAACATGCCCAAGTATTCTTATAGTCAAGGCAACTCACTGGTCATTCTGGCGACTGTTACGTTCTCTTTGGGTATCCCCGGCTTGTCGCAGCTGGGCGACGAGATCGCCCAGACTTTTAGTCAAAGTACTCCTGTCATCGATGAGTATACTTCGACATCGTGTGCGATCATACTTCCATGGACCTATTTCGCTTTGTGTCAGGTGTCTCAACGTTCGCAACGGAGCTATCTTCGGGTCAGTCATCGACTAAAGGGCCGCTCTCTCAGTACAAACTTGCCTTGAGGAACCACTTGCTTGTTCTTCACAAAGTGCCAGCAGCCTGTCGAGGTCAATCGATTCAGGCGACTGGGAACTCTGCTGCGCATCCGCGACGTTGAGCTGAGGGGGTCTAGCTGCCAGCCGACTGGTGAGGTGTTGATGACCGTTTCCAGGGGCCAGGAGATCCCAGGTCGCCCCAAGAGGCCATCTGGGGAGGGTTGTGTGCAGACAAGTTGCTGTCGACATGGCGGACGACTTGCCTGCATATGTGTTGGGACATTTCGGCTTGGAGCCGTGGGCTGTAAGTGCGAGGAGAAATCTTGCTGGTGGTGGGGAGCTTCGTTGCGTGCGATGGATGGCTGGCACAATCTGAGACGGTGCAAAGAGAGTTCATGACTATCGAGATGGAATCGATCTGCCTTTTTGCAGATCTTTGGCGATGGCTAAAGTAAGGTAACACCGTTAGGCTTTTCTGCAGCGCTTCCACCGAGCAAAACAAAGAGACTGTTGCCATGTCGCAAGCGATCTGAGTCGTTCTTCGGCCGCCCAGGTGGCTTTGTCAGTCTTGTCAAACCACGCATCAAGGTCTTGCAACCGACATACTCCACCGTCAAGAACAATCGCGGACATGGACCCTAATCGCCGTGCAGGGTCTCCCTGGCTGAGTGGAAGAGGACAAAACATGTTGCTTGGTAATGCTTTCGTTAGCGAGTTGCCCTGGGGCGTTCACGCAGACGTCCTGCTGTATTGTTGGAGTCCAGTTGCGACAGTTCGAACCGAAGTCGCCGCCGTGCTGGACAGGTCCATCAAAGGCAAGTAGGAGCATGCATACACGTCAAGACGTGTCGGAAGTTGGCGGAGGAATGTGGGCGAGTCGAGCTGGTCTAACAGGGAAACCCTTTCCAGCAACATCCGGTCTCTGTCTCACAACCAACTCATGACTCAGGACGTTTCTCTTGACGGTGTTCTTGCCGTGACGGGATACGTGCGATAGACAAATTTGAAGCCCAGCGGCTGTCGGCACTCTGCCCCGGGGCTGGTCTGGACCAGTGTTAGCCATGTGCAGTCAGGTTTAGGGCATATTGCGATCCATCTTCGATGGCCCGGCGCACCAACGGCATGAAGCCATTTCGCTGTCGGTTAGATAAAAGGCCATATTCCAAGGATCCTGATGATCAGCAATAGACTGGCCAGTCTGGAGTTGTCGCAAACATTGTCCGTCATTTCACAGCTCAGAAGCGAAGCGGAAAGTTGGGGCCAGGGCCGCTTGGCCGTCCAGGGAATTTTTGTAGGCGGGCTCCCCACACCCGACCCCTCCCGGTGAACCCTGATCCAAAAGGGTCTTTGCTCAGGTCCAGCCACGAAAAGAAAGGTCTTGCTGTCTCCCACCTTGTCACACGCAAGCTGTCTCGTTGATTGGCTGACACCCGCCAATGTCGAGGAGGACTATCGAAAGGGTGATCGTTGGCTTCAAGAGCAACTGGTTGAGTGGCAGAAGAACAGCAGCTAGATAAGAAATGACGGAGACCACCCATGGTTTCTGTCGGTGTTGAAAAGGAATGATTTCTGGCTTCCTTATTGTTGGTGTTACAGCAAGCCTAGCCCAGCTGCTGACCTTGATTCAGCCGAACGTTGTGTATCGACAACAAGACAACCCACGGTGCAAGGCGTCGTCGCGTCTAACTTGTTCATTCTCACATTCATCCTTCATTTTCCCAGCACCATCACAGCTGACACTGAAAACCGCACAGCAACATCTAAGACGCAGCCGACAGATGTTTGTCCGCAATGCATCCTTCCAACCGTTCTTGTGGGCTGCCAGGGGCATCATCCTGTTTTCAGACTTGCAGCTGTCGCAACACAGTGAACATCAACGTTCACTGCAAACCACAGAAGTCAACACCCTCAACAGACCATCGTCTAGACGAATCAATGAAGACACTCGCACCATCCTGCATGAGAGAAGATGTCACTAGCCAGCCGGGAGGTCAGAGGGCTTTCCCTTTACCGGTAAAACCGCACAGAGGAAAAGCTCACGCATCTAGGTCCCGGTCCGGAACTAGCTCCGTGCCCTCCGCCCTTCTCGCATGAGTGCCACCAAATCAGCCTTCCACGCTTACGCGAATTGGACATCCCCTGGCAAGGTATGCCGTCAACATCCATGGTCTGGCGGTCTCGTCCTGTCGGATCTTCTGGGGGCTTTTCCGGATCCGCCAGTCCCCTCTCCGCCTCTGGAAGGTCTGTGTCGCTGGCGACCTACAGCTACCGGAACCACCCTCCCCTCTCGACGCCGACCTTGCAATATCAGTATGAACCCCAAAGCCCGGCACTGGCTGCCAGAGGCAGTCCTACGGACGGATTGCCCGTAGGCCTTCCGTCTGGCGCAGCGGCCTCACGTCAACCCCATAGCAACGTAAAATACACCGAAGCGCAGATCGATTTTATTGCATATTTCCGCTGTGATCTTGGCCTGTCATGGAAAGCTGTTGAAGCAAAGTATGCCGCCGTCTTCCCCAGGGACGCCGAGCTGGGGCACAGACGCAGGACTCCAGGTCTACAAGGTGTCTATTATCGCCAGGACACGCAGATCTCAATAAGAGACAATTGTGGTTTCTTCCAATTTGGTGACAGTGACACCCCCCGCCTCTCTAGACGGGGCAGACGGACCACCTCGTCGAACAGTCTACTGGCCACGCATCCTGAGCGAGCCATCAAGTACGCATGGGTTTCACCTGAGCACAAGCGACTGTGCGAGAGCGTTTGTGCGTATTCTCTCTCTTTCCCTCCACTCCGCCTTCTTCCTTTTTTCCACTTTCTCTCTCTTCTTTTTATTGGTTTTTTTTTTTAACTTTTCTTCCTTTCTGTTTTGTCTGGTAGAGTCAGTTCTGATGACAAGGAAATCCACAGGTCGTAGCAGACAACAAGTGCAAGGAGCCGCAGATGATGGGAGGAGATTTGGACAACGCTGTTAGCATAGCCGTCGTTCAATCCATGTACCTACGTTCTTACATACTGAGCCCGCCAATGAACATCTCTTGTCTGGAGACCAGCCATCTCCCACCATGGACCCTGAGGACGCTGGAACCAGGTTCTCCGGCTGGGCAACCAACCTGCTCGGCTTCGGTCCGCATTTCCCCGTCGTGCGCAGGATCATCCCAGTTCGGCCAGGGATTGCTAGGACCAGGAGTTCACAACGAAGGAAACACTTCCTCCCAACACGAGGAAGGCAACAGCGGAACGGCAGACGCAGAACGACACGGCTGTGTTCCACTCGTCATGTTTGAGGCAATTCCCTCGGCGGCACAGCACCAACAATCCTCGTCTCCACCTCCCGTGAAAACTTATCAATCCCAGTAGGATAACAATACCGTCGGCACTGCCGGGTACAGCGATCATCCTCGGGCTCCACTGGCGCTGGGGGATGGCATCACTCTCTGATAGACCGATGTTTGACCGTGACGGAAAACTGGCGATACACACAAAGCCCGCCGCGCATTAGCTCCACTGGCGCTGGGGGATGGCATCACTCTCTGATAGACCGATGTTTGACCGTGACGGAAAACTGGCGATACACACAAAGCCCGCCGCGCATTCCGCACAACAGGGCTCTGTTGGAATCAGGATGCAACCTTCAGGTGACCAGAGGCGATCAACACTGTGATTTGCGCCTCTGCTGTGACGGCCGCCGATGCTGGACCCGCCGGGAGCCCTTCTGACTCGGTCCGCGACGTCTTCCGTCTCTCCGCCGTGCCCTTGTGCCTGTGCGCGGAAATGACTGGCGCAAGAGACAGGGCCAGCTGGATGGCGACCGGGGTGCGTATGCGGGCCCTGCAGCGCACGAGCACCAACACTGCGCTTCAACCATCTATCGGTCGGCCGACCACAACTTGGCCCGCGAGTCAACGGCCCGCGAACGTTGTCGGTGGCTCAGGGTCGAGATGCTGGGAAGCTGCTGGGGAGAGGCAGACGCCCCGTTTGGTTCCAACAACAACAGTCGTTCAAGAAGTCGCAGCATTGCTTCCCCTCTCGAGCAAGCAAATAATCGCAGTGTCCCGACAGACTGGTAACGAATGCCACTGGCACGCTTGGGGTCGGGCTCTCCTTCCTGAACCAAGAGACGGCATCATGCTGTCTGACTGCGCAGTATTAAAGACAATCACATCGCCTCGACGGTGTGAAGAATGCTCATAGCGTGTACGCCAGTTTTCGTTGTTGCCCGCGCCCGACTTCCGTCCGTCCATTCTCGTTGACACTGTCGACCAGTCTCAGCTCAAGACCGACGTCATGGATCCACATCAACGACGCCCTCAGCGCCTTGGCCAATCGCAGCGTCTACTCCAAAGACCCCAAGTCCAGACCCAGCAACGCAGCGCCAATCCTACACGGCATGCGGTACGAGGTCAGCAACAGCGTGGAGGATCTTCTTCCCAAGAGGCGGCAAGCCGGCGCGAGGGCACCATCTCCGACACATGGATGCCGTCAACGTCAACAGACTTTGATTCTTTCGGTGGTTGGGACAGCCAGAGCCGGCACGAAGTACAAGGCTTCAGGTATGCGACGTTCACAGGAACCCCGCTCCGAGCCGAAGTCAATCGCGTGCTGACATCTCTAGCCTCCTGTCGATGACGTCGCTACTTCGAGAGCTTCAAGATGAGTTAGCTCGCCCGATCCAGGCATTGAAGACCGCCCTTTCCGAGATAGAAGACAAGAACGAGACGCATTCCAAAGCCATCTCTTGGCGGTGAGTCAGTTGATCGCATCTTTTGAGAGACGTTGGCTGACGTGCTACGAAGCCTTGAACAGTTGGAATCAAAAGTAGACCGTTTTCTAACTTCGGTCGAGAACACTGCAGCCTTGCCGATAGACTGGGACGGCATGGCTGGACAAGCGTAACGGTCGGGATGGAAGCGGATATGTGTCATTGTGTCAGTGCGTCAATGTTCGTGTTGGGTAAAAGGGCTGGATCTTTGTTGTGTGTAGTCTGATCTGGGACGCATCCCTGCATCAAATCAAGTTGGGCGCATGCCAATTTTCAACTGTGTCACACAGCTCCTCTGACGAGAAGGCGATGGATTATGGTCTGACGGTCGAGCTATGCAAACCTGAGGAAAGCAAGGTTGCAAATGAGAAATGCGAGCCTAAGAAATGCGAGCTTGACGACCGTCTCGCTTTTCCCTCACCCTGAAGCATGCTCGACGACTCACCCATACGAGACCCCGGAACATGTGGGGAAGAAGGTTCTGCGCCGTTACCGTACTGTCGGGTCGGACCAGGGGTTCGAGTGCTTTCCGCGGAGCCTCCTCCATGCCTTCGTGCAGAAAGAGGAAACGAGCCCGTAACCGAGGAGACAATCTCAATAGGGGTCTTGCAGAGGTCTTGCAGGGGTCCGATCACACCTCTCAGAATGACAGTAGGCGGCTCCGCTATTCGACCAACGTCTGATAAAAAGCAGCTCGGCGCCTGGGATAACCATGCGTGCCTGAAGATGAGCGCACCCGTCCGGCCTACGGCTTTTGACCGAAGACGTACGCCTTGCGGGGCTGAGAGAAAATTAAGCCACTAGGCAGGCATGCATGATTTTCAAGTTTGATGTTCAGCCATATCCCATCCAACCATTCCCAGAGCCTATGAGCGGTCAGATGTCGTCGGTTACTGTATCTTCGCTTTGCGGAAGCGGCCAAGCACGGAACGCCAAGGCCAACCGATGACGCAAGCCTCCATCTTGTCAGCACTCTACTGCCAGTGGCTAGGTATCTTGAGCGGCAGGTAGGAATGGCCTGCCGGCATGTCTAGGGCCTTGCAGGCGCGAGGCGTCACGTGTGATCCACTCACATCAACCACGTCTGTTTTGACAGCATCTCAGTTGAGCTGGCCACTACACACGGAGAGAAGTCTTGCCGAAAGACTCTTGTCTCTGCTATGATCAAGGCAAAGAGTGCCAAGGGCCTGTGTCAAGTTTGGCATCACATACAGCACATTCAAGCCGTGTTGAGGGCAAACATCCGGGCCGCGCGGAAACAACGACCCACGCATGCCCCACTAGCTTCGGAAATTCTTGCTTGTAGAGGAAGATGTCCACTCGCAATGGACGCTAACGGTCTTCGACATGCAAGCAGAAACTCTGTTTCGTCGGCCTCACCAAGAATAGCAGTGATGTCTGTCGTGGGATGCTGCGCTATGTAATTACTTGACTGAATTGTTCGTTGGTTTGCTCCACCGCACGACTCGCGAGGGCCGGCTCTAGGACGCTCTCAGCTGTCTTCTGGCAACGAAGGCGCACGTCGCAACATATTCCCGCAGCGTACTATTTTCTGGTCTCATTTTCTCCATGACGACTGATAAGAAGGTCCATCAAAACCTTTCGTCATCCCGTTGACGAGTGAAAGCAATTCTGGAGCAACTCTGGGCGCTGTCGGTTGTCCCGACCACCCTGAGACATACCCTTCCGCTTGCCACGGTGAGGTATGCGCGAACGACTGTATCCCGTTTGGAGGGCTGCAAGCTGATCAAACAAGTCCGCCGCCGACCGACAAACGCGAACCTGTCCCACCACACACCCTGTGCATCATGAGACGGCGCTTTGCGTTGCGTTCTGAGCTCTCTGTCACGAATGCAAGAAATAGAAACTGTGAGATCCCAGCGGTTGATGGTAATGATGCTGTCGTCAGCAATATTCCCAGCATTGTTGCAACACCGGTAGACACGTGCTAAAGGGCACTGGTTTGGGAGAAACAGCCCGAATGAAGTATATGATTTGTGTGAACGTTGATTGCAATGTACGCTACGATTGGACTCCCTTCCTTTGTCGACAAGTCTAGAAGAACAACACGTCCACGATAGAAAGCTGGCTACGTCGAGAAGCTTTGGTGCTCAACGTGTCATCTAGCACAGCTACGTCGCCCGCATCGACACCATCAAGTGCCTCGTAGTATTCCAAAAATGCGTATGGTGAAGTTCAGAAGATTGGCAGCGCTACAGAGGAGAATAACAAGCCAGAACGCAGTCATCGTGCCGGGCAGGGTTCGATGTGCAGATGTCCGTGCGAGGTAGACAGTCGACCAAACGTGCTGCTTGCGCCGCAGATGTGTCGGTCTGGAAAGTCGGGTGAAAGCTGCAGAGACGACGAGTTGGACAGCGGGCAAGACGGCTGAGTGGTCGTCGCGAAACATGGTGGCTGGGACAGAAGTCACAGTGTGGTTGAACACCAGCTGTGACCGGGGCATGCCACGACCACAACATGCCTTGCGGCATGGCCACTTCTAGACCAGCAATCCTTTCGACCGAGTACGTTCCGCAATCGAGTCCAGTCTGGACCGTAGTCCATGCAGACGACCTAGACCACGGTCGAGGGTCGAGATCGTAGCGGGGTAGCCTGTCTCCCCGAGAGAGGTCACACCCAGGGCGGACCGCATTGCGACGAGCCACTTTCGGCCGGGTCTGCACTTCACTAGGAGCCGAATCTGACTCCGGAGCAGAAAGCCAGGCCGTGTGGGGCGGTACAGAACGTGATATGGTCAAAAATGGACGTTGTGGGACCCCGGGCCGACCTCACTCTGGCTCCAAGCCATATGTGAGAACGATATCTGAGAACGTGACCGCGCTGCCGTCCCAGACAGGCCCAGTCAAAGTTGCGGGTCCCTTGGCAGAACACGATTACCGAGAGGCAGCACAGGACCGTAGCAACCATGGCCAGCCCACCACGAAGAGAAAAAGTCAGCGCCGAAGAAAAAAAAGCCAAAGACAAGGTCCGCAAATCCGGCAGGAGCGCCGAGGGGAAAATCATCCAGTTGGGCGAAACGTCCCAGGTGTTTTCCACCGTCGTCTACTTCAACCCGACATATGAGCGGCTGGAAGGGGCTGTGTACGTCCCCGAAGGCCAATACATGCCGGACGTGAATGGATTTGTAAGTCGCAGTGCGGAGTCACCGAGGAAGACAAGAGACGCTGACGCGGCGCGACGCCTTGCAAGTTGGTCGAGCTGCTGAAAGACTCGCGTGACAAGGGACCGGGGCACGGCCCACGGCGGGCCCAGACAGACCGTCAGCTGCGCCAGCCGTCCAGGGCCACCGTACGCAGCGAAGGTGATGTGCGGACTAGCAGCAGTGAGGTCGGCGCGGCTGCAGAGGAAACAGCTCATGAGAACACGGCCGTGTCGCAGGCTCACGACAACAGCGTCGGCATCAATGGCGCCGGTTGCGCTGGTGAGGCGGCCATCGGCCACTTCGGGACACCATATGCAGCCAGGCGGGGGGAGAGGAGAACCGAGGATTGGCCCCAGGTTGACCGGCGCATGGCCGACGACTCGGCCCTCCGAAATGCTGGCCGATGTGTCATCAAGCAAGAGATGCTCGATGGTGCTGTCGCTGATGGTATCCGTCGGGCGGATACGTCGGTTGGCATGTCTGGCATGTCCGGCATCAGGTCGCACAGCGTTTCCGAAATGGCGGAGGCCGGGCGCAAGGTGGAGAACGGGCGGTCCGGAGACGTCTCCGAGTGGGAGACGGTTTATGCGCAAGACACAAGAGCTCCGACGGTACCGGCGACGAGAGCGGCGCGCGCCGGCCTCTCCAGGACGCAAGCGGCCAGGGTGCAACGCTTTCTGCAGCAGGTGTCTCTGCACATGCGGCTTGTGTCCCGCCAGGAACGGCTCCTGCCGTACCGGGTAGCTCACCAAGACAGATGGCGGAGTTCGTCACAGCGAAACCGTAGGCGATAAGCGCGTTTGATCCGTCTGCCTGGGGCTAGCCACTATAGCCTCGCAGGAGACAAATATTTGTGATTATCGGGAGCGAGATCTCTACCACGTTTTCTATATGCGTTCGAATTTTGCTTTCGCCCGTGCTTCCCGCCCGTGCGTGGATTCTGTCAAATTAGCCCACGAGCGATTGTGCCTTGCAAATACAAACGTCTATCTGAGGAGGTCCAGATGTGCCCTCGGAAACTGACATTCATTTCTTCTAAAGTTGCGTCTGCTATACTAACTGACTGAAGCGTCTGTCTTCCTCTCTCTAGTGCGCAGCTTCATCAAGACAGCGCATCTGTGACGTAGAGGGCATGAGGCGCATTCGGCAACCATTCTGGGGTGCCCGCTTTCTTGTTCTCCTCTCTCAGAGGCCCCAGACGACACAAGTGCAGGACCGACAGCCCGCTTGGTACCCGGTTTCATTGACGCATTGAACGCAATAGAACAAGTTGTATCCAATCCTAGTCATGCCTACGTCTTCAGGATCGTCAGTCGAAGTATGCTCGGCCTCCTTGCGACAACGCATGCAGCGGATCTTGCTGATCGTCAGCGTATTCATGACGGAAGCTGGTATACGTGGATGTTTCGGGTGTGGTGCTTTCTACTGTGCTGGTTGGCGCACGGCGTAATATGAGAACTAGAAAGAGAAACAAAGGGGAAAACCAAAAATAAAAAGAGAACGTTTACGTACTTCATGTTCGCCGCCTTGCTGGCTAAATAAAGCACAGCTCGCTCCTGAAAACTTCAGGCAGGGCTGTAATGGCTCTTGCCTTCGAAAGTGGCTGTTCTTCATGGTGAGAACAGCCAGGAAGGGAGAAGGTTGTACTCAGCAATGTCGATTTCCAGCCCTGCCTATCAGTCCAAGCCCAACTGCAGTGGGTGATGGGTTTCGCTGTTGTCTCAAAGGCTACCAAGTCGCAGAGATGGCGTTAACAGCTCCTGGCAACCTGACACGATATGTAGGGAGAGGGCCGACCAGCGTACAGCACAGCAACTGATAGCATTGCATTGCTTCAACTGTCTACCCCTCCATGGCGCCGATCCGGCTGTTGCTTGATGCTTGACGTCACAAACCTCACACCCTGTACAGGAAGACTCATGCTGCTGCCAGCTTCAGATATTACATACCTAAGCAAACAACATCAAGAGACATATGATTAATCCTATACGTACGCACCAACAACATTTGCAATCACAATGAAAATGTACGAAAGGGGAGTCATGTCTGAATTCCAAGCTTGGGAGGTGATTTTATTGGATATAGCGAGTACCCTGTTGTTGACCGCAAGGGTAGTTGAAGGGTCGCTGCAGTTGAATGAGCTAACCGACTGACTTCAGCGCGCAGCCATCACCACCGCTTGCACCCACGCTGTCACGTCTCTGCACTGGCTCTATCACGCGAGTGATAGGTTCCCAGGCGGCACCACGGGGAGGTTGCAGAGTCCGAATTTCGCCGCCCGCATAACCATGCCTGGCATCATTGGGAGTTGTTTGACCAACGGGGGAGGCCACGGAGGGCGCATGACCATGCCTGGCAACGCTGGGAATGCTCATCCAACGGAGATGCATACCATGCCTGGCATCATTGGGAATGCTCATTCAACGGAAAACAAAGGAAAGCATACCATGCCTGGCATCACTGGGAATACCCATCCAACGGAGGTGCATACCATGCCTGGCATCATTGGGAATGCTCATTCAACGGAAAACAAAGGAAAGCATACCATGCCTGGCATCATTGGGAATACCCATCCAACGGAGGTGCATACCATGCCTGGCATCATTGGGAATGTTCATCCAACGGAGGTGCATACCATGCCTGGCATCATTGGGAATGTTCATCCAACGGAGGTGCATACCATGCCTGGCATCATTGAGAATGCTCATCCAACGGAAAAACAAAGGAAAGCATAACCACGCCTGGCATCATTGGGAAGACCCAACGGCATCGCCATATGGCAACGTCAAGACAGTGTCAACGGCACTCGGCGAAAGATTCGCCATATGGCACGTCAAGACACCATCAACGGCAACTCAGCGATGGGGGTGGGAGGCCCAGCCCACCAAGAAAATTCCTCATTCCAACCGGGAAATCGCCATATGGCACGTCAAGACACCATCAACGGCAACTCAGCGATGGGGGTGGGAGGCCCAGCCCACCAAGAAAATTCCTCATTCCAACCGGGAAAAGAACGCCCTACTTATACTTCCGTCCACCTCCTCCTTCTTCTCCCCGACATCTGCGAAATCAAGGAGGCAGGGCCGCCCCTTGTGCGATGACGTCGCAAACCCGCTCTTGGCCGTTGAGAAAACAAACGGTCTCGCATCTGGCCCAATCCCAGAATGGGTGCTGTGGTGGGGCGGGAAGGAAAACACCACACTTGCGGGGTCCGAGTGAGCAAACATCCACACTTTGCTCTCGACGGGCGGGGTCATAGACAAGGGCTAGAACAGCTAGAACAGGCGTGGAATTGCCGACCGGGGTACTGGGTCCAGACCGCGCGACCAGAGGCAAAAAGGCTTGGTGGCGAATGCGGGAGTCGAAATTGGCTCTGGTCCTGCGTGGGGACTGATCTTGGGCGCGGGCATATCTGGCGGGAGCATCTAGGCGAGGGTACATGTTTTGAATGCGACTGGCTACCCCACCTGTTCAATCGGGGCCCCCACAGTCGCGTTCGGGAGCTTCTGCACCTGCGGACCTGGCGGACGTGTCT
>QAPG01000708.1:0-15659 GCA_004366825.1 Colletotrichum spinosum
CTAATAATACCTTTAGCTTCTTAGATACTACTTTCTTAAATTATAAAGATAAAGAGTTCTAAAAAGTTTCATTTAAAATAAAACTTAAAATAATCTTTTTAAAAGTAGTACTACTAGCATTTAATAGAAATATCTTATCTCTTAATAGCAATACTTTCTACTTATACTAAAAGTACTAAAAATAAAAACTTGTTTTTATTAATATATATATATTACTTAAAGTATTTAAGAAGGTATATATTGAACAATATATATATAAAATATACTTCATTTTAATATACTAACCCGAAGTATTATTTAACCTCTCCTATGTAGCGTAAAAGTAATAACCCTTAGGTAATAATATTATTATACTTAATAAATACCTTAAGTAGTAAATTAAATACCTTAACTATAATTTTAACTTTATACTACTTAATTTCTCTAAAATATACCTTTATATTTTTATTAACAGTTTGTTTACTAATAATACTAACCTCTTATCTTAACTAGAATTTATAATAATTCTAAATTAAGAGACTACTACTAATAATAATTAATTTAACTTCTATAGTAACTTTATATACTACTTTTCTATAAAAAATAAAAGAGTTACTAGGAGTATACTTACTTTAGAGATTTATATTATAATAACTAGTATAAATTTTACTTATATTATTACTATATTACTTAAGAAGATCCTCTAATATTAAAAACTCCTTAAAATCCTAACTATTATATATACTAACTTATACTTACTCTATAAGTACTTTATAAAACTTAGTACTACTAAGGAAAAATACTTTATGATTGATATTATAGTATTAAGATAGTTATATAAATACTATAAGTTTTATAAAGTATAGTAGATTAATAGAGATAATAATCTTACTAATACTTTTATAAAAAGTATACTAAACTATACCCTTAAGTAATTTATTAATTTAAACTACATAATTATTCGAATTAAAAAATAGGTAATTTAAATAGAATAGATAAATAGGTATTTAAATATTATTAAAGCAAAAGGTATAGATTACTAAAAGTACTATTTTTCATATAAATAGATAAATATTAAGGTATATAGTAAAAAGAAAAGTTACTAGTATTAGTTATACTATACTATAGGGTATATAGTAATTATACGTATTACTATATATATCGTAGTATACCTTCTACACCTTACTAGCGATAGGTACTTAGTACCTAGCGCTAGCTATAGCTAAATATATAGTAATTAGTAAGTAATTGCTATACTATAGATCTAGAGTTTTATATAGCGCTATATATTACGTAACGTAATAATAATAATAATAACGAATAACCAGAATACTAGTTTGTACTCGTACGGCAAGATTATATATAGTGTGTATTACCCTCCGGATTAACTAATAGTTATATATCTATTAAATAATAAATACTTTTTATCAATTAATAGATTCATGAAATAATATAATTAAGAGATTTATATAAGTTTCAAAATATATATATTAAAATTATAAAACGATTTGAATAGTTTACTATTTATTATATAGTTAGTCTCTTATAATTAATAGTATAATATTATAGAGATTGTACCTTTCTTTATAAACTATAAATAATATATTGATTTTATTCTAATAGTTCTCAAGAGAATACCAATATTGAGCAGTGGTAAAAGAATGATTTATTGATAAATTAAAAGCATATTCTCAATAATAATATATATTTCTATTAGAATAGTAGCTATTCAACAGAAATTGGAAATTTAAATAAATAGGATTCAATCTTTCATAGATTGCTATTGGATTAATAATAGAATATAGTTAAATATCTCTAATTATGAATTATTAAGGTCAAATTAAAGACTATATTAATAGTACTATAAGTAGATGATCAAAGAAGTGTTATTATTATGTATTGTTATATTAGATATATTAGAATGTTTATATTTATAGTTTCATATAGACATTTTCCAAATGACTATTAATAGGTTTCTATTTAAATAGATAATTATTACTGATTAGTGTTTACTATTAGTAGATAATAATAAAGAAGTTAGATAACCAATTAAAAATATTCTTATTATAAGGATATATTGAATAAATAAAACGTATCATGGAGACGTCTTTATTGAATAAGAGAAGTATATAAACTTGATATAATGTTTAGTTGATATTATAATAGATATAGTAGTATTAGAATAATATAAAGAGATGTATAGATTAGTAATTTAGTTACTTTTGCTCTATATCTAAAATACTATCTAAGCTTTTTACTCTATATATAGATTTAAGTATAGATCTTACCTAATAAAAGTATTCATATTAATACTCGTTTATAACTAATTAAAATAGTAATAAGATTACTTATTATTATAAACAATAATACCCCTAGTTCTAATATTTAACTTTATAATAAGGCAAGACTTTATATGATAATTAGAGAACATTAAATTAAACCTAAAGGTTAATATATATAGCTAAAGGTAATTATTAAGTTTATAAAATTAAGAACCTTTTTCAACTTCTTAAAGATAGAATAAAATACAACATCTATAAGAACTAGGTATTCTATAACTTATTACTTTTCTATATTTCTTATACTAAATCTAGAATATCTTTAAAATCTATATAGCTACCTATAAAAGAAGGAGAATAAGATACATATAGTAATATTTACTTATAATTCTTATAATCAAAACTATTAGTTTATTCAATTAGATTGTAATATAAATATCCTGAAAGTTATAATTAAGAGGTAGCTTATAGATATTTAAAACACAATTATCTAACTATTTTAGAAGTTATTATATTAAACTCAAATTTTAAGAAATTAGGTAATAACTCAATAATATTCTAGTTTTCATGGATTAATAAAATACTAATTACTAGGTATTTTGACGTATTATAATAGTATAAATATAGGAATTCTAGAAGCTTTTAAGCCGCATTAGAAGTATCTATATTTGTACTAGTATTATTTATATATCAACTATATTTGATATATTAAGATTATGTATTAATAAGAATGAATTAAGTTTTATTATTTTTATATAGAGATTATAAGTTAGTTTAAACTATTAGTAGAAAACGCTTATATTAATAGTATAAAGTCTTATCTTAAGAATAAGTAAGGTTTAATTAATAAAGGTACTACGATTATAGATATTAAGATTATAATATATATTTATATAGAGTGCTTATAGTTAGTAGTAATTAAACATCTTAAGATATTTGAATTATATATAATTGTATAAATATAAGAATATAAGAGTATAAGGGTATAAGGTTATTATAAAAAGAGTTATTAATTATTTACTATCTATAGAAAGGTTAATATAAGATAAGTATACTAGATATTAAAATTATAAGGAGTTTAGCTTTAGATTAATTAGAAGCTAGTTATAATAGTTAGTAGAGAGATAGAAAGATGAAAGTTATACTTTAAGGAGTAATATATCTACTAATAGTTATAGTAGAAAGTAAGCTATTAGTCCTTCTTATAGATTAATTATAAATGATAATAGTAATTTAACCTATAGTTTCTAGCTAAAAGGTAGCTAGAGAAGAGGGGGGTAATTCTATAAGTTATATCTAGATAACTAGCTAGACTTATACTTAAGTATTTAATATGAATTCTTTTACTTAAGCGCAGTTTTAATAAGTCTTACTATATATATATACATTTTGCTAAATGTTTATAAAGACTTCTCTTTTACTTCTTAGTTCTAAATAGATAGTATTTTATACTACTGATAGTTAAATCAGACTAGGTCAAGCCCTTCACACTAGACAGGCAAAATATTAATAAAGAAATAGATAAAATTACTAAATAGGTTTCATTTATACTGAGTACTAAGTAAATAAATATTCAAACTCTAAAAAGAAGTCTGATTACTTTAAGCTAAAATTTGAATTCTTGTTATATATAGTTAAGAGTTGGAATCTGATATACAAATATATATAATTAACAAAGACTATATATGCTATAAAAGGCTTTATTAAAACTAATCTCAACAAAGTAAAGCTTATAGAAATAATACTAATATTTGAAGTTTGATTAGTATAAATTCTATTTCTTAAGTATATTATTTCCAATATGTTTTTCTAGCTTTAAAACCTTTATTTATAAGCTAGCCTTATAGATAATACTAATTAAACCTTCTATCTATATCCCGTAAGAGATTCTTTTTCTTATTTTATTACTTCTATTAAACTTCTATTCCTATAGTAAGAAGAGTAGTACTATTTATAGGCTATTTGAATATTCCTCATTAGCCAGAAGGCGCTAGAGATACGAAGGTGCCTGAAATACCCCTAAGCCTTTATTTAATTTCTATTATTATAGTTTAGGACTTATGAATCCTAATTACTAGTTAAGAGCTTTATTAGAATCCTTAAATACTAGAAGCCTTTCTTGAAATTCCTCCTTTTAATATATTTTCAAGTAATTAACTAGTTTATTATATCAATTTAAATAACAAAGAAGCTAAATTAGTAATTATAGAGAAAGGTTAAAAAATTATTAATTATAAGGTTTCCTAGAGATATATATTCAATCTTAAAATACTTGTTTTAGGCTTCTCATTATAATTAGTAGTTATAGATATCTCTATGTTATAAACTTATATATATCAATATTTTTTACTAGTAACCCTATTAGATTCAAATAGCTAGATAAGGTTTCGATATTAGATGTCTATTCAATATATTTACTTAGAAATCTATATAGGACTTAGTAATAAGATAACTAGCAAAAATAGCTTGTTAAGTAATTTAGAATAGTATTACAAATCTTATTTTAGTTATTAAAATAATAATAGTATTTTATTTATTAATCTATCACATTATTAGTTTTTGAAAGATATATAGTATATATTTAAAAGTGTTTTTCATTATTACTATTGTCTATAAGTCTAGTATTTCTTTTAATAATACAGTTATTCAATAGATTATTAATCTCATAGTTGAATCTAAAGTAGAGGCTTTTCTTTATGAGAGTATTCTATTAGTTGCTTAGCTTTTATATAGGTGTTATCTTAAAGGTTCTAGTTAAAATATAACAATTAGGCTACTATATAAGTAATATCTAGTTTTAGTAAAGTTATAATATCGTTAGTAAGGTCAATATCTTACCAATAGTATCTAATTTCTATATAGAAAATGTAATAATATTACAAAGTAAATATTCTAGTTTTTGAAGAGGTTTCGAACCTTTTGATATATTATTTATATTTTATAAGCTACTTAAGGGGTACTTTAGTATCTATTATTTATAATACCTATAGCTTCTATATTACTTAATTATAAGTAATTTTAATACTAAGAAACAACTTTAAACCCTTAGTTTCTTGAGATAATAGTTCTATTAAAAGTTTATAAATAGAATAAGTATCTTAGAAGTATCTTTTAAAGTATAGGGGGCTATTAAGGATTAATATAAAAGAAGAAGAAAATATATTTTTAAGTATGTAATATGGTTTGTATAGTAAATTTAAAGTTAAGATAATTGGGATTTAGAGGAGAGAAAATCTCTGAAGAATATATAATATTTTATTAAAGTAATAGATTTTCCCTAGTATTTGATAGTTTAGTAATATTTCTATAAATATATCTTGATTAAATATTATGTATAAAAGTATTCATGTTATTATATTAGAATAACTTAATATTAAAGTAATACGTAACTATTGTACAATCCTGGAATAGTCTATCTATTAGAATAATTATATTAGTTATTTAGTTATCTTGTAACTATTAGTTCAGATAGATAATTAGTCAAGATGTTATGTTTTAACAAATATCTATATTTATGAGATTTATCAATATTATCTAGTAATAGGTTAAAACCTTTAGGCTCTTTATTAGAATCTTATTAATTTCTTTCTAGAAATATAATTTAATATTAGTAGTTATATTAAATATCTTTAACATTTTTGAAATTAATTATCTTTCTAAGACCCTGCAAAAGTAATTATACCTAGTAGTTAACCTTTACTTTATTTATTCTATAGATACTACTAAGACTAAGCAACCATTTAAATTGAAGAAATCTGAAGTAGTAAATATAAGTATTGAATATTATAACTGATGAATAGAAGGTATATATATATATATTATTTAAAGTTATTCCTTAAAGAATTATAGTAAGTTATCATAAACTACTTACTACTAGCTACTATTAAGTTTTAATAACTAATAATAGTTACTAGCTATCAATAGCTTGCAGTAAATGATAATAATTAAAAGTAATTATTACGCTTAGCGTATATAACTAGAAAGTTTATAATTACTAATTATATTTACCTATTATAAGATTTAAACCTACTACTCTTACTATAATATAGTAAAGGCTAGTTAGATTTAAAACTACTACATCAGGTAGATATATAATTTGATATAACTCTTAAAATAAACCTATTCAATCACTATTTTAATTCTTTTATATAGCGAAACAAATTCTTTGAAGTAAATTATAAGTAATAGTAATAATTACTATTCATTAATCTTTAAAATAAGAATTTCTATTCTCCCATACTTTGAGTATTTTGAAGTATTCAATTCAGTTTATAGCTGAAATGTATTATTAGAATATATCATTTCTATCCTCTAGAACATTCAAAAAGGTTGAATTTTCAAACTCTTTCTAAATAGTTCTTTATATTATGTTATTATCATAAATAGAACTCGCTTGACGTAGTGATTTAATATCTAGCTAACGTTTATTACTTTATAGTAAATATAATAAGTTCGAATGCTATAGTGGGTAAGTATAGCTAATACTTACAAACCTTATAGTTATATAAACTAAATCTAATAACTATTACTAATTACTTGCTATTACTAATAATTACTAATAGCTAGTAACTATCAATAACTAGTAATACGTAATCATAGCTAGTAGTAGGTATAATATAATATCTTATTATAATACTTTAAAGGATGAATATAATAGATAGATTTATACCTTCCCTAATTATTAAATACTATCTTAAATAACTATATTTATTATTCAGGTTTCTTCTAGTTTAACAGTTCCTTAATAGTAGTAGTATAGTAAATAAGGCAAAAGCCGACTAGTAAGTACAACTACCTTTAAAGGGTCCCAGAGAAGTACATAGTTTTTAATAGATCAAATACTTTTCATATAACTCATCATAATTATAAGTAGGAGTATTATATAATACTTTCAAATAACTCAAAAGGATTAGTTAAAAAGAAGCTTTAAAAACTATATCTTACTTATTCTAATATAAAGTCTTATCTATTTCTTATATTCGACCTTCTCTAAAGGTATCTAAGGCTTTCACCTTTCCATAGCCTTATTTATATAAATAAAACTCTAAAAGAATATTATAGGTAATTCTAGAGGGATTATAAATATAAATTTTATAGTATTCAAAAGTATCTTCAAAAGCTTAGAGACAATTACTACATAGATATATAACTTTAAATGTTCATAATTACTTTCTATTTTAATATAGATTACTTAATTAAACCTCTTATCAAAGTCTAAAGAAGGTATTAAGTTAATCTTAAGTAGTTTTATTATAGTTACTTATTCTTATAATTAGTAAGAGACTCTATTAGAATTAATTTTTGAACGTGTTTTATAGAGAGGTTAGACTTCTATTAAAAAGAGTATCTTATTAAAAGAGGTACTTTAAGTTATTGTAATTTTATTTCAAAATAAGTACTATACATGATATTAGTTAGGTGAAGTATAGCGAAATAAAAAGCTAATAAAAGTATATTCTTAAAACAAGCTAATAATCATATTCTAGCTTTATATTTATAGTAAGAATAGAATATTTGTAGTTGTAGTTATAGAGGTAGGCTAGGTCTAGCTTTATTGTGTTATCTTCTTAAGTAGTTTTATGATGTTTCTAGTATAGTATTTATTAGTTTAAGAACTATATTCATATGAAGGAATATTATTACTTATAAGACTTTAAGCTAGAATTTATAAGGTGACCTATTTTTATATCTTATGCCTTTTATATAAATCTTAGTAGTTATTCTAATATACTTAGTATTTCTATTTTAGTTTTGTATATTTAGGATAAATGGAATAAGGTATACATCTTAAGAGGTAAGATTAAGCCTTAATTTCTTATATCTAAAGATTTTATTATTATACTTAAAGATCTTTATACTAATAGTATACTAGTACTTAAGAAGTATAATATCGCTTTTAAATAGTCTATTATAATAACTTTACTATAATTAATAAGATAGAAATCTCAAGAGTAATTAGCAGTTTTTCCTTAAAATATTAGAATTAAGGTATAATTATTGTAATTTTAGTAATGAGATTAGAAATTCAAAGTAATGTATTTCCTAGAAGAAGTATACAAAGCATCTTTATAATCTTCATAGTAGGTTTTCTCTTTAAATTTACTAATACTATATATTTCATATATCTCTTAAGTGGGGTAGTAATTAATTTGTTTTAAGTAGTAATTAGTAATGAAAATACTTCACATAGTTGAGATAAAATAGTTAAGAGGCTTTCTACTAAAATACCCTTACTATTAGTATTAGAGCTATGTCTTTCCAGGGGGCTTTAACTAGTATCTATTGTATATTACTAATAGTAATAATATTTACAAGGAAATACTAATCATATTAGCTATGCTACTAATATAGTTAACATTCTATTCAATATGTAGTATTTAAAGACTCATTAGTAATATTAAATATGAATAGTCATAGTTTTAGAGTAATTATTTCTATAGTTAAAATAAGTAATTTAGGCTGGTATTTTATTATTAGCTTTATTTCTATAATTACTAGAAGGAGAATAGGCTTTGAACCAGAGTAATATAGAGAGTAATATTATAAGAATATAATTTAATTACTTTACTCTAAGCAGTTATAATAAAGATATTATTATTTCTATAGTTTCTAATTAATATAACCTTTATATTATATTAAGATAGTTTCTAGTATAAACTCCTTGGGGGATTATGGAATACTTCATATTTTAGAGGATATAAATGAAAGTATTTGAATTTAAAATAAACGAATCTCAGAGAGAAATAAGTAAAATTTCATTTTATAATCTATATTTGTTATATAGCATTATAGTTATTCAGGTTTAAAGATCAATTATATAATTATTACTATTTAAGGTTTTAAATTCTTTTTAAGAAGTTTAAATTTGAGGTAAGTAGTTATTTAACTTTACTTTGAATTGAAATATTTAGTACTTAGGTTTTATGAATTAACTAATCGTATATATAGTAATAGTATATTAGAATGTAGCTTAGCCCATGCCTTCGAGAATAAAAGGCTTATTTACGTCTTAGAAGGATTTCTTCTTATTATAAGTATTTGAAGTAATGATTAGGACTTCTACTAAAATATTAAAGGTTTTAGAGTTGCTTTATTATATTGAAGAGTTTTAAGTAGATATTCTATAGTTTCTATAATTGGTAAAGTGGTTTTATTTGGAGATATAAAGTATGAATAGTTATAAATAATAAATATATAGTTTGAAATATAAAGTTGAACTAATAGGTAGCCTAATGAAATTAGAAGATTATAAATCCAAAGTATTCTAATAACAGAAAGAATATAGTTTACTACTTAAGCTTTATATATAGTATTTTATTATTTCTAGAATTATATTTTAGTTATTATATCTATAATGAAATGCTTAGGTTTAAGAGACTAAAGTGCTTTATAATAGGTTCAGGTAGTATTTTAGAAATATACATTACTTATAACTCTGAACCAATTTCCAAGATCAGTAGCTATAATTATAATACTATATTTCCTTCTGTATAGTAGTATCAATATTAGAATAGTTCATTAGTATTCTTAAGTATTTAATATATGATGTAGGGCTAATATAACTACTTATATTAGTATTCTTGAATTGTTAAGATGAAAAGACTATAGAGAATTATATAGACTTGAAGGCGTTTTTCTATACTATCTATAATATCTTTTATATAAGTTCTATTAGTAATATTTATTAGGGTCTATTAAGCTTCTCTGTAATCTATTTTTATCGAAATAGTGCTCTTGAAAATTACTAACTTATATATTTTCAAGCTTTAGTAGTATTACTTACTTCTAAGAGAGTTATTTAAGAATAACTTTTGAGGAGGCTTTAAAAGAGGATCTTAATAGATAGTTACCTTAGAGTTAGAATAAATCTATAGGTTATAAGTTTTAATTTCTACCTTAAAGGTATTATATTAAATAAGGTACTAACTAGTCGTTTTGAAGACTAAGAGAAAGGTATGTTTAGCAGATATTTTGATATCTTAACTATATAGAATTAGTATAATATATATCTTTAGCCTAGTAGCTTTTTAGTATTGAAAGACCTTTTATTATATTATATTCTAGAAAGTAACATTTAATATAAATTATATATAGCTAAATATAGCTACATCTACTATATAAAGCTCTATTTCAAGTTGGTTAAATAGGATAAAGTTTATAGAAATAGTACTAGTATTTAAGATATAACTAATATAAACTCTATTTCTTAAGTATATTATTTCTCATAATTCTAGCCTATTCCTCTTCTCTTCTAAAGTTTATAGGTTTTATAACTACTTTTAAAGAAATATGAGAAAAGATGTTAAATAAGAGAATAGCAACAGACTTTACGAATAATACAATTTACCTCATAAATAGCTTTTGGAATAGCTTTCTTGGTAAAATAAACATATATAGAGATTTCAGAACTTATATAAAACTAGTCATCTCATTAGATAGATATTTAAACCCTAGTAAGCCTGAGAGTCTTATTAATATAGATAGTTTAAAGGAAATAATAGAAAGGCTGCTAATATATAAGGTAAATAAAGAGAGATATAAAAAGTCTCCTAGTTCTTCATATAGTTACTTATTATTTTTAAGTAATTGAGAAAGTTTAAAATAAGGCTAAAAGAAGTTTTTTATATATTTAGAAGGATCCTAGCTATTAAAATATAATATAAAATCCTAAAGCCTTAAAGATATATATTAGTAAGAATTGTTTCTTATTTTAACATTCCACTAATAGCCAATAAGTTAAGAAGAATATCTGAAATACGTAAAGAAAAGTATAAATCACTTAAATATTTATTCATTATCCTAGGAATTTTAGGAAACTAAAGAAATGTATTAAGAAGGTGCTAAATCTTTTAATTTTAAATGAAACTTAATTAGTTAAATATAGAAAGCTAAATAGCCTTTAACTATTACTAGACTTATGTCTATACATGTGGTAAATATAAGTATTTATTAAAGTTAAAGTCTATCCAATCATAAGAAAAGACTAGGAATCTAAACTTAAGTCTAATAATTATATAATTATACTTATAAGAATATTATTCAGAATACTTCTAATTATTATTATGTATTGAGACTTTCTGGCTTTTGCAGTATAAAATAGTAAATGTTGTTCTTTATATTAAGACTAATAAAAAGATCTATATATACATATTTCTAAGATATAAAATATCAGATAGAATTCTAAGGTTTCTGAAGAAGATACTATAATGTTGAGTAATTCTCTATACTATAATAGTAATATTATGAGAAATATATTAGAAATCTTAAAGTCTCTTATATCTCCAGATATAACTATTATTAATATGAAAACTAAGTTTTCTTCTTCTTTTATATTAATAACTACATCTCAATATTCTTAAAAATATATAAAAGTCTTATCAGAAAAGCTATATAAAACTTCTGATTATAATATAAATTTAAGAGAAGGATAGACTTATAATAATCTCTTAAGATTGAAATCTTATATAATTAAAACATTCTATAGTTATTATTCGAATAGATTACAGATATAAAGAATACTTATAGGTTTCTATTAGGAAAATATAAATCTAAGGTAAAAGATGAATTTCTAATAGTATATTTGAAATTCTTCTCATATAAAAGAGACATTCTTTCTTATGAGAAAAGCCTATATTAGAAAGAATACAATATGATATATAATACTTATGATAAAGATTAATGTAACCTTTATAATTAGTTAATTAGTCTATTCTATTTAAAATCCTAGTTCTTATAATATTAAGAAACATTGATCAAGTATTCAACTATATCTATAATACTTATTATTTTTATCTTAAGTTTACCATAAAGCTTAATGATTAAAAAGATATTTTAATAACACTTTTAGACATAGGCTTTAGAGATAATGAAGAAGATTTCAAGGGCTTAAAAAAGTCTTATAATAAGATGATTCGGAGATAATATTACTTAGAAAACTATAGAATAATTTATAGTTATAATGTTAATTATAAAAGCTAAGTAACTCTCTCTCTCTTTACTAATAAGAAAGTACTATTGATAAGTTATTCATTAGTTCTCTTACAATTTTAGTTGCGAAAAGAAAGCCCGAAAGAAATAAGACTTTCTATTGATAAGAACTTATTAGTAATAATTAAGATTTAATAAAATAATTTCGTAATAATAAGTCTGCTTTCTAAAGACATTATAAGGTGTTAAATCTATTTAGGATATATAGACATTTATAATTATCAACTCTGCTGATAAATCTCTAAAAAGAGACTATTACTTATATATATTCCTTTTGTATAATTAATAAGACACAGCCTAATCAAGACTTTACTTATATAGGTTAATAGTAAATTTTAAGAGAAGTTTAATTGAAATTATAAATAAGATTTCTTTGAAAGAAGGTTTACAAGTAATTTTAAGAAAGATAACAAGGTATAACTTTAATGTTCTTAAGTAGAATTCATAATTTATTCCTTTTCCTCTATACCAAGAGAAGTATTTAAGGTTTTACTATATATATAAAATTAACTATACATATTACGTGATAACAGTATTTATATTAAAACTAGTTTATAACTACCTAAATTGTAATGAAACTACCTATTATTATAGGTAATTATATTCCTAGTTCCAATATTTAATATTATAGTAATAGAAAGCCTTATAGTAATAATCTATATGGGAAGGCTTTTATTAAAGGAAAAGCTTAATATATATAGTTAAAAGTAACTATTAAAATTATAAAGTTAAGAACTCTTATAAACCTCTTAAAACTAGACTGAAATAGAGTACTGAGAACTAGGTATTCTATACTTTATTATTTGTCTAAACCTTTATATTAGAACTACGATCTCCTTGACATCTATATAACTATAGAGGAGAAGGATAACTATAAAATAAGTATAGAGATATCTAAATATAACTATTACAATTCAAATTATTAGAGTTTTAACTAAGTTTTAGTAAAGTTACTCTAAATATAATAATTAACATATAGTTTATAGAAAATTCAAGAAAGGTATCCAGTTATCTTATAATTTGCTATACTAAGCTAATAATATTGGAGACTACGTATTAATTAAATAATACTTTAATATCAATACTTTATTATAATATTAGTTATTTGATATTTTAAAATATTATAATAATATAATTATAGGGAATTTAAAGATTATTTAGTTAGACTAGAAATACTCATATATATATAAATATGATTTATATATTAGTGATACTTAATTAATATATTAGATTTATTGACTAATAAGGATAAGTTAAGTCTTATAATACTGATATAGAAATTCTAAGTTAATTTATATTAGTAGTAAAGAACTCTTCTATAAACAGTATATAGTTTTATCTTAAAAATAGATAAAACCTAGTTAATAAGAAAATTAAAATCATTAGTATTGAAATTGTAATAAATATTCAACTAGAGTACTTATAGTTAGTAGAGCATTTCGAAATAATACATATTACATTACAAGTACTTATTATAGTACATATTATATATTACAGATATAAATACATTACATATATTTATAATATATTAGGACTTAATCTAATATATAAACTTATAGTTATAATATAATAGTTTCAAAACTTCTATATCTGTATTATATTACAAATACACATAATCATATTCAAAATATTTATAACATATTACATTTCTAATAATATACAAAGTAGTTGTATTAAAATGTTTACTTAGTAGATCCGGCTTATTTTATATAGAAGTTCATCTTTAATACTAGAATATATAGAAATTTTTGTCTTTTAGATTATTCAGATTAAAGCTATCAAATTATAACAATACTTTGAAATTTGATTTATACATTCTAATGTAATATTATTCCTTTAACTACAATAGTTTAATACTAATTAGAACTTACTTTATTTATAATATTATTAACATTACTAATTTTAATAGCTTTAATTTAATATATTATATTATAAATATTATAAATATAATATATATATTCATATTTGTAGTGTATTAGAACTTTTAATATTATAAACACAAATATATATAATAACCATTGTATATAATATATTACAAATACATGTATTTATGGTTGTAGTAGACGTATCTATACTATCGTAATGCTCTGATAGTTAGTAGTAATTGAATATCTTGAGATATTTGAATTATATATTTATAACTATAAAAGTATAAAGATATAAAAGTATAAGGTTCTTATAAAAAGAGTTATTCGTTATTTATGATTATAAAGATTAATATAAAGTACGTATACTAGCTATTATAATGATAAGGTGTTTCGTTCTAAATTAAATAGAAACTAGTAATAATAGTTGGTAGGGGGTAGGAGGGCTAAAGGTGTATTTTAGAAGGTAATATATCTACTAGTAATTATAGTAGAACGCGAGCTGTTATTTCTTCTTAAGTAGAAATAATATAATAAGTAGATAAATAATAAATTGTATAACATTATAGTTAAGCCTAAGAATATAAGAAAGTAGAATATCTCTTGGTTTGAAGTTAAAGATTATAAATAAAGAAACATCTAAAAATATAAGGTTTATGAATCAAAGTTGAGTTTCGTAAACTAGAGCTTACATTAATAAATTCAATTACTATATTAATATTCTAGAAAACTAGGATGATAAGTAATTTACTTATAAATATTAAAAAGATATTGAAAGAAGATATTAAAAGTAAAGCTACTTGAATAAAGTAAAAAGTAAAAGTTAAAAGAATAATATAAGTTAATCATTATATCTTTATTTAGAAAAAGAGAGTTAATATTACCAATACTATTAGTTAATCTAGAGGGTAATATACGCTATACGTAATCTTGCTGTACGGGTACAAACTAGTATTCTGATTATTTATTATTGTTATTATTACGTTATATAGTATATAGCACTATATAAAGCTTTAGATTTATAGTATAGTAATTACTTACTAATTATTATATATATAGCTATAACTAGTACTAAGTACCTAGTACCTATTGCTAGTAGGACGCAGAAGGTATACTACTATATATATAGTAATATATATAATTACTATATACCTTATAGTATAATATAACTAATACTAGTAACTTTTTCTTTTTACTATATATCTTAATACTTATGTATTTATACAAAAAATAGTACTTTTAGTAATCTATACTTTTTACTTTAATAATATCTAAATATTTATTTATCTATTCTATTTAAATTACCTATCTTTCTATTTAAATAGTTATATAATTTAAATTAATGAATTACTTAAAAGTATAGTTTAATATACTTTTTATAAAAATATTAGTTATATTATTATCTCTATTAATCTACTATACTTTATAAAGCTTATAGTATTTATATAACCATTTTAATATTATAATATTAATTATAAAGTATTTTTCTTTAGTAGTACTACGTTTTATAAAATACTTATAAAATAAGTATAAATTAGTATATATAATA
>QAPG01000709.1:0-15552 GCA_004366825.1 Colletotrichum spinosum
TACTAATAAGCAAAGCTTTAATATAAATAGACTAAATCTTATAGTTATTACTTCTTATTAATTTAGAAATAGTAATCTTTCTAGAATTACCTATCTTATTTTAAAGTAAAATAAATTACTAAAAATATATAAAATATAAAGGTTGTTATAAAAAAACATAAAAGTCTTATAGTATATAATACAGCAAAACACTACGTTTTCTAAAAAGATAAAGATTAAAAATTAAAATCCTTCTTTTCTATTTAAAATAAAGATATAAATCTAAGTCTTGGTATTTTTTGAAATAAGGAATAAATCTAAATCTCGGTATTTTCCTTCTCTTTCTTAATTTCCTCCCTAATAAAATCAATTACAAATCGAAATAAAATTCAAAATAAAAGAAGTTGATTTTCCATATATATTAATCTTTTTACCATTAAAACAATTCGAAACTAAAAAAGAATAAACTTAAGGATAATTCGAAAACATGATTAATTAAGAATAAATCTCAAATATCTAAAGAATTGAAAAAAACTAAAATAAATAGAAAAATCGGATTTTTAAATATTAAAATAGCTTGTGAAATAAAGTTGATTTTTCATAAAAATAAAGTAATTCTAATAAGGTATTCAGTTTCTATAAAAGTAGTAGAAAAGTAGGGATTTTCATAGATTTTATTATAGTATTCGATTTTTATAAATAAATAAGAAGGGTAATGTTTTAATAAATAAAGTATAGAATCTTCAGGTTGAGAAGAACTAGACTTATAACCTATTAAACTTGATAGATAGGTAGGTAAATTAATAGTTAAATTATTATTATAAATAATTGTAAAATCAGGAGAAATATAATATAATTAAAGTAGTTTTCTCAACATAAAGACTTGTTCAAAATATTTATAATAATAATAGTTAAATAAAAAGAAAAATAGTAATTCGATTAATAGTATAATTAACTATTTCTAACTATTATTTATAGAGATATTAAGATTAGTATATAGAAAGTTTATTTTAAAGTTCTAGTTATACTACTAGAATTCTAGTTGTAGCTATAATATATAAGCTACTGTAGTTATAGCGTATAAAGCGTTATAACTATAGTATATATATTTTAGTATAGCATATAGGCTACTATAGCTATAGCGTATAACGCCCTATAACTATAGTATATAAGCTAAAGTATAGTATACGTTATAATATAGCTATAGCATATCAACTACTATAGCTATAATATATAAAATGCTGTAGCTACAGCGTATATAACTTGAACTACTTTTAGTACTTTATAAAAGAGTAGACCTCTATGCTTTTATCTTATTTACTTTATAACCACTAGGGGTAAAAAGGTAAGATAAGTATATAGAAGTAGAAGTTCTTTAGATATTAGAAGAAATCTAATATTTTCAAATAAAACCTATATAGTTCTTCTATTAATGAGTATTTAGTAATATTATATCTACTATTATTATATGTAAATATAACTTCCCTTAACTATACTACCTAAAGAATAGGCAAACTACTAATAAATACTTTAAAATAATATTCTAATATTTAGTATATTCATTCTATTTAACTATCTATTTATAAATAGTATATTATAAGTGATTCTTACTTAATTAGTTATTGTACTATAAGTCCGTCTTAAAACTAATTTATAAAGAGTTTATCTTTATTATTAATAATATTTTCTAAAATATGAAATTAATATTCTACTTCTTTATAGAATGTTACTACTACATTTATAACTATTATTTCAGTTATTATTAAGATAAATATTACAAACTTTATAAACCTATTTATAATAATTAGAATGATATTATATATATTACTATCTTTATAAATACTCTCTAGAAACCTTATAATAAAATCTATACTACTTTTTTAAAATAGTCCTACTAAGATAAATAGAAATCATAACTAATTATATAACTTAAATTTTAATAGTTTAATCCCTTAGTAAACTTAAGAAGATATTATATAATCTTTTATATCTATAATTATATTATTTTAATAGAAGTTTTATTTTATATAATTACAAATCTTATTAATATCTATATAACCTACCTTATTATTATTATAATATTAATAAATCCTTTATATCTTAAGAATTCTATATTAAATATAATTAGTTTTTTAAAAAGATAAATATACTTTTTATATTTATTAAATATTCTTTCTAACTACTTATTATTCCTTAAGTTTTTTCTATATATATCGAATAACTTTTATTATAAGTCTATAGTTCATTAATAATTTATTTAATATTCTTAATATTTCCTATAGAACATACTTTTTTATTTTTTATAAAACTTCTTACTACTAAATATGAAAAATTATATTAACATAATAACTCTTATTAGAAGCTAGCTATAAGAGATATTTTAGTAGTATTTAAATAGAGTTATAATAAACTTGAAAAGTTTATACTTAAAGTAAAGACTTTTTACTAAACTCTAGGGGTAGTAGTTTATATAAAGCCCTAATAGTAATATCCTATATAAACCTTAAAACTTAAATCTATAATATACCCCTATTATCTTTCTATTCTATTATCTTAATAATATTTACTATTGATAACTTTAACAATATACTAGTCATTTCTAATTACCTAAATAAATTTAACTAATTAGGAAAATCTACTTAAAATACTTCTTTTAAGTACTACTAATATTAAATAGTCCTACTAATAAGAAAATTTAGATATTACTAATATTAAACAGTCTTATTTATAAGAAAACCTATATTATATTTACTTTAAGTAATTCTATACTATATTCCTCTTTCTACTAATTTATAAAAAGTTTTTTTCTCTTTTTTTATATAACTTTATCTTTTCTTCTTTAGAATTATATAACTTCTTATTCTATACTTATTATAATACTACTATTTTACTATTTTTCTATTTTTACTTCTCTTTTTTATATTCTTTCTATTATTATATCTATTACTACTACTACTAATTCTAAGCTTTTTAATAATAATTCTTTTTATTCCTATACTTCTTCTAAATTTAGCTTTATACTTATAATAGCTATATTATTAAAAGTAATTCTAATAATAAAGAGAATTAGCTTTTTAATATTATTATCTCTACTTATTTTAACTACTATTCTAAATATAATAAGAGTAGTCTCCTTTAGACTTATATATTAGGTTATAACTAATCTTATTATAAATACCTAAAGTTAAAAAATAAGTATAAGCAAGATTCCTACTTTTTTACTATTAGTATTATGATTAGTAGCTACTAAATTAATTACTTAATTATATTTCATAACTATATTATTATTTCCATAGTCCTTATTACTATTAAGAAAAATAGTATTAAAAGTTATTATACCTCTATCCTTTTACTAGAATTTTCTACTATAATTTAGTATTATAATAACTATTCTTATTATACCTAGTAAGTATCTCTAGTTTATATTACTACTATACCTACTACTCTTTCTTCTTATATTAAAAATACTTTTATCCTTACTCCTACTTTTACTTTTAAATGAGTCTTTATTAGCCTTAGTAGTATTTTACAAATAATAAGTTTCTCCCTTTCTACTTCCTTATATCTATTATACTAACTTTCTATAGTAAAATATTATAATATATTCTAATAGTTATATTTTACTTTATTAATATTATAGTTATATCCTTAGCCTTATTAATACTAACTTTCCTATTTATTGCTATTATATAGTCTCTACATCTTATTAATACTAATAATATTTTATTTATAAATAGGTGCTACTTATTACTATTTCTAATAATAAGGAAGAAGAAGAAGAATAGGATAATAATAAAGAAAGTAAAGAATACTAAGAATATAAAAAAGAGTAAGATAATACTAATCTTTTTATTTAATTCTTTTACTTAATATTTAAGAAGTAAGTCTTATAGTTAGTTATATATATCTTTTAGGAATTATTATATCATTTAGTTTATAATTTATATAGCTTTTCATTATTAGTAAATTAATATTAGTCTATTATTCTCTCTTATATCTTTATATTATAATTTAAATTATAATATAATCTTATTATCAATAAGATTTTCGAAAAGTTCTTATATTAAAGTATTATAACCTTTCTATTTAATTAATATATTATAATTATATCTTTATTTTAAGGTATGCTTTACTACTAATATTTCTTTAATATTATATTCTACTGAAATTATACTATTCTTCCTAATAGGGATTAAGATAAAGTTAAAATATATATCTATATATTATTAGGATAGTAATAAGCTATTTTCTACTTATTTAACTAGATCTATATAAAATATAAAGTAGATATTTATTAGGACGTTTAATATAATATTTAGTAAGTTTAATATATTAATAACTTAATATTTAGAAGCTACTTAATTAAACTTCTTATTTAGCTAATTTATTTTAATATAATATAATAATAATTATATTTTATCTTTAACTTAGAACGTCTTAGTAATTTCTTATATTCTATTTATATTTATCTTATTATATTATTATATATATACTATTACTACTTAAGTTATAATAATATTATCTTTAAAATAAAATAGGAAGACTAAAGCCCGCCTTAAACTAGAATATATAGTTTATTCTACTACTTAGAAATATAGAATGAATATAATATTAAGCTTATTTAGAAGCTTATTTAGATTTATCCTAATTATTAAGAAATTCTTATTATTTAGTATTAATTAGTATATAGTAAGATAAGCTAGCTAGTCTAATTATAAGAAAGTAATATATATTTATAAGAATACTTAAATCTTAAGTATTACTCTTTCTATCCTACTATTTATCTAGAAGTAGAATAATATTAATAATAGTTATTATATTCTTATTAATTAGTATAATATTATTTCAAAAGTATTAATTTAATTTAAATTATAATTAGTAATAATTAATATGGGGAAGCTATAGAATTACTACTATATATTTAAGAATTTTTCTATATAAGTTTTAATAGTTATAGATATTATAATTTCTAATTAGATATATTTAGATAGCTAATTTATAATTACTATTAAGAACCTTAGGTCTCCTTCTATAGTAAATAATAACTTTATTATAAAATTAATAGAGATTTATAACTAAAATTTATTAAGAAGTAATAGGGGTTATAATAAGCCTTAGTAGTATTTTTAGCTTTTATATAAATACTAGTAAATATTATATATCTAGATGAAATACTTAATATCTTTTAATATATTATCTTAATATTAATCCTATAAAAATACTATAAATATTAAGTTAACCTTAAGGTAACTTGAGACTAAAGAATTATAAATTATTTAGAAGATTATAATTATTAGTAGTTTATATTTAGGAATTTAGATGTAGTCTTAGTATAATAGAATATTATTCTTCCTTACTATATAATTAGCTATTTATATCTATATTAAGACTTCTAGTAGAAATATTATTACTATTTAGTAAATAGTCTTAAAGTAAATCTTATATATTAATATTACTATAATAGCTTAATTTTATAATATTAGTAATATAGTATTTTAGAATATAGTATACTTATTTAGTAATTTATTAGTAGTATACTAATAGTTCTTTCTTATTAATATAATTCCTTCTTAGTTTTTCTCTATTTATATATTATAAATCAGGAATATTAAAGAAACCTCATCTTTATTTATAAAGTTAACTTAGAAAGGTTATAAGATTTATATTAAGGGTTTTAATTTTATTATATTATCTTAATTCTATTAGGAGAAAGTATTAAGATATTTTATATAATAACTTAAGTAGTATTTTAAAATAAAACTAAATTCTAATAAAACTTCTACTTATTTAACTTATTATTTTAAAATAAGTTTAAAGTTTATAAAGTATTCTAAAGCTTTATAATTAGAGAGAATAATAAATAGGTTTATTATACTTTATAATTCTACTAATTATACTTTTAAATATAATATAATTATTAGTAATATTTTGTTATAAATAGCATAATTTTGCTAAATTTAAATAAGTTTAGCTAAATAATAAGTAATTAGTTATAAGATACTATTCCTATCTTCTTCTAAGAAGTAATTATTTAATACTACTCTTAAGTAATCTACTTTTATAATTACATACTATTTTAAATCTTATTAAATTATACTTAGTTTATAAATAAATATAAGTTTGAATATTTTAAATACTTATTAATATATAATATCTTAGCGAAATAATACTTCTTTCTATATTAATTATATAAGAAACTTTATTATACTAGAGAAGTAATTAACTAAGTTATAATAGAGGTTTATAAAACTAAGAAAACTTTAAATATTATAGATATTCTTAGGGACTTCTTATTCTTATATAATCTTAACCTTTTTAAAATTATAATAACTATTTCTCTTTATTTTAATAATAATACCTAAGTATTTAGTTTATTTTATAGAGAATTTATATTTCTCTAAGTTTAGGAATAATTTAATTTCTTATAGTTATTTAAAGATTTACTTAACTTTATCCTTATAGTTATTTTTTTATTTTATAATTATTAATAAGGATATTATTTTAATAAGTTATAATAAAGTCGTTAAGGATACTTTAGAATATATTATTAATATAACGCTAAAATATCATAAGCATATTTATTAACTTAAAATAGGTAATAAACTACTTAAATAAGCCGAAATATATTTAAAAAATAGTTTTATATTTATCTTAGTTTATAATATAGATTTTGTAGAATGTTATATAGATATTAATTCTTATAGATTATATTACTTTAAATAATAAGTATAATATCCTTTTAATTAATAGTAGGGAGTCATAGTTATAAATATTAATAGTATTAAAAGTATAGTAATCTATATAGAACTACTATTTTCCCCTAGGTTTTAATAAAAAAGATGAGTATTTTAGTTATAAAAAAAGTAGTCTAAATCTAATTCTTATCTATTAGGTTTATAACTTAATATTAGACTTTAAAAAAAATTTCTTTTAGTGTATTATAAAATGATTTTTATGATAAGTCTAGTTCTATCCTATTTAAGTTTCTTTTTAGATAAATATAGTAGTTAAGAGACTCCTAATAAAATAAGAAGCTAGAAGTTTTATCCTTATCAAATAAGTCTTTAAAAGAAGTATAAATAGTGAGTAAAATAAGTATTAACTACTTTAAAGTAATTAGTAATATAACTATTAAGATTATATTAATCTATATTAAATTAGTTACTAACTATTTATATCTTCTTTCTCCTAAGTTAGAAGATATTATAATTAGTAACTTAATAAGATCTATAAATCTATCTATATATATTCCTTTTAGTATATTACTAACTACCTAAATAATAAAGCTACTAATTATATCTGTCTTTATCCTATTCCTTATAGGGTTTAAAATAACTTTTTATATTATACTTATAGCTTTTTTAAAATAACTAGATATATTATTCCTAAGATTATATAGAATAAAGTTTTAGATACTTACTTATTGAAATTAATATATATTCTAGTTATTTTAGGTAAATAAGTTTCTTAATTAGTTTTTAGAATAATATTTAACTAGTATAGTTATAGTAATATAATTAATATAAAGTTCTATTATTTTATAAACTCCTTACTAACTACTTTAGAATAATTATAACTACTATTAATTTAGATAGAAATAAAAGACTTATTATTTATTAATATAGAGATTAAGATAAATAGCTTATCTATTTATCTTTATATCTCTCTAGTCTTATTTATTACTATAATATTATTATTAGTAGTTATACTAATTTACTTCTTAAAGAGTTTCTTTTAGAAAGTTAGGTTTTTTCCTTATTATTTATAATTCTTTTATCTAATTATAAAATCCAAATATTAATATTAGAAGTTACTAATAGGTAGGTAAGGTATAGTTTACATTTCGTAATAAAATAGTCCTTAGTATTATAATATATATAGGTATCTATCTATATATACGCCTAGATAATTATAAAGTCTACTTATTAAACTTTATATATATTTATAATAGGAGTTAACTAGGGTCTACTAATTATAGCTACTTATTTATTTAATTCCTTACAATAGGAAGTAGTAGTATTTCTATAGTATTATACTAGTATTAAGATAGCTTAAGCTATTCCTATACTTGTTATCTATATATTATTATTCTAATTAACTATTAGTTCTAATTAGGATTAAAACTATAACTAGCTATAGATTTATAACTCTATATTAAGGATATTAAGGTCTATTATAATTATATAATAGTATTAAATTATAATATAATAATCTGTTTAACTAATATTATAACTAATAGTAGTTATTTGAATTTAATAGGAAAAAGTTAGTTAGAAGTAGTTAAGCTAGATATCCCCTACTTTAAAGTATTTTCTTATTTATCTTATAGTTAATTTAAATTTAATAAAGAATTCTATATATACTTATTTAAGCTTCTAATAGAAGTAGTAAATCTTCTTAAAAACCTAAGTATTATAATAAGAATTCTTATAATACTTAATATAATATTATAAGAATATATTAATATCCTAATTACATTAAAATTCCTATATTATATAAAAGTTACTAATTTATATCTAGACTTTAAATAATAGGTTAATCTATAAGAACTACTAGAAGTCTTCTAACCTTTTAATAAAAGCTTAGTTAACTTCTAATTCATACTATATAATTATATATTATATAGAAAAGTAAAAAGTATTACTATTAAAAAGAATATTAATTAGAAGTAGTTTCTTTTTTATATAAAGTATCTATATTATTTATAAAACTATTTTATAGTCTTATTAGAATTATATAAAAGTTTCTTAGAAAGATTAGTTTTTATCTTCTCTTAAGTTAATCTACTATTAATCTATTAGAACCCCTATTAGAAAATTAAGAAGATTAGTATTTACTATTATCTTTCGCTATCTTCTATTTCTTTTATATAGTCTACTATTTACTACTAAGTTAAATCTAAATAGAAAGTTTATTAATATTAAAAGCTAATTATAAGAGATAGCTTAATAATACCTAAATAGAGTTATAATAAACTTAAAAAGTTTATACCTAAAGTAAAAACTCTTTACTAGACTCTAGGGGTAGTAGTTTATATAGAATTCTAATAGCAACATCCTATATAAGTCTTAAGGCTTAGGTTTGTAATAACCCTAGCTTTTTTTAAATTCTTTTTATTTACTAATACTTACTAAGCCTTTTCTATTATCTTATATCTTTTTTTACTATAGGTAACTATAATTATAATTATTATTATATCTCTTATATTCCTAAAAGGGTAGTATTTTTAAAAAGTTAAATGTTTTCTACTTCTAAATCTAATTTCTACATTAAAATATATTTCTTATATTTATATTATCTAAATAAAGAATGTTACTAGTTTTAAGCTTTTTTTAACTTTAGTAATTCTCCAATGAATATCTATTAATAATAATTTAATAAGTTATAGTCTATTTATTAAACTATATAACATATTATAATATTCCACTTCTTTTTATATATAGTCTAATTATTAAAATAATCTATCAATTAAATTAGTAGCTTTAAGTTAATACTTTGAATTAAAATTGAATATTACTAACTTATAGATCTAATAAGTAAGTTGTTTCTAAAAGTCTTATATTAATATTATAATAATACTTATTAGAACCTGATAGTTTATTAGAATTATAAACTTCTTTAAAAATCCTATTAAATAATACCCCTAGTAATTAAACGTTTTAATAATAACTAGTAGTTTCTATTAGTTTATTTCTTATTTATATTTTATCTTACTAAATTTCTTAAAGTATAAGGTAATTAGTTGCTATTAGTCTTCTTATTTCTTTATTATAAGATACTTAAGATTACTTATGATAATATATCTATTTCTACTTTAATATTCCTAATAGGGTCTTAATTATAAAGAATAACTATTAAGTAAAAATATCTTATAATATTAAAGTATAAATTTCATATCTTCTAATTCTAAGAAAACTTTCTTTTCTATCTTTCTTTTAAAAAGTATTATAAGTAGTATTATTACTCATAAGTAATTAGTAATAAACTTATAGTAGGAATTATAGAAACTTAAGAATACTTAGAATTCTTCAAATATTTCTAGTAGCTTTTACTTAGTAATAGTTTAAACTCTTATTAAGTTTGTTTTAACTCCTTTCTAAATAATTATATAATTTTGAAAAGTTGTTCTTTTATAGAATGTCTTTCTAGAAAGCTTAATAAAACGATATATCTTATATAGCCTAATAAATACTTTTAATAATATCTTAATATAGTCTTTTCTAATATTTATTATATATATTATAATATTATCTATATATACTATTTAATATATTTCAATTGAGCTAGCAAGTATATAATTAATATATACTTACAAAGTTACTGATATATTAGTAAGATTTAATAGTATTACTATATATTTATAGTAATTATATTATATTATAAATACTCCTTTTTAACAATCTACTAGTTTGATCTTAATATAGTAAGAAGTATTTTTAGAATTAAGTTTTAAAACTTCTATTAATCTTTAGAGTTTATTTAAAAACTTATTAATTAGTAATAATAAGTATTAATTCTTAATTATAACCTTCTTAAAATTCTTATAGTTAATATAGAAATATAAGGAGCTATCTTTCTTGAGGATAAAAAAGGTTAATATATTTATTTTAGTTATAAATAATTATATATATCTATATACTAGGTTTTCTATCATATATATTTTCAATTCTTCTAATTACTACTTATTTAATAGATGTATAGATTTATGAAATAATTTCTTATTTAATTTTAAGTTAATAAAATACTTAGTATTCTTCAGGATTAAAACTAATTTTATTATAATTATATTAAATACTACCTACGTATTTATAAGCTTCTTAGGGATATCTATAATTATAATAACTTTATCCCCTTCCCTAAGGATTTCTATATAAATCTTCAAATCTTCTCTTATCCTATTAATATATAATATAAGAGTAGTTCTATTATTTCTAATAATCTTCTAAGTAAATACTTCCAGCTTAATAATAGATATCTACTTATAATATTAAGTATTTATCTAAATATCTATTATAATACTTTTTTAATTTATAAAATATTATTTTAATAGGAAGTCTATATATCTTTCTAATCAATAAGTATTAGTAATTAGTTAGTATAACTTCTATAAATAACTATTTAAATCTATAAGGAAAAATATTAATTAATATAACTTCTCTAGTTCTAATATTAAATTATTAAATCCTTTTAAAATAGGTATAATTATTTTAAGTAGGATCAATCTTAGTAATTTACCTAGCTATTTATTAATAAAACCTACTTATAAATATAAGTCTATATCTTTTATTACTTCTATCTTCTTAGTATTTTAAAGAATAATTATTAAACCTTTATATATTATTCTTATAGGGATTAATCCTTTAACTAATATAGAAACTATTAGTTCTATTTCTATACCTATTTATTTCCTTAGATTTCATTAATATAAAAAATAGTATTAATAGCTTGAATTAAAATATAAGACTTAATAGTATTCTATCCTTAAGTAGTTATTAGTATTATATTTATATTTACTTTATTCTTATACTTTATAGCTCTATACTTTATCTTACATTATAAAAAGTATATTCCTATAATTTATAGTATAATTAATATGTATATCGTTCTCTAGCTTAAGATAAATATAATACTACCTAACTTACTAATGTTTTATTACTAATTACTTAATATTAATAGAGCTAATAATTCTATTTATCTTACTATCTTTAAAACTAAAAGTAATTAGAAAGACTATAAATCTATATATAAATACTTATATCTCCTATCTCATAATAATTTACTAATATAATACTATTAGAATTCCTATAATTCTTTAACTTCTATTATAATATTCCTAAGTTTTAATTTAAAGTTTTGAAGTTCTCTATCTCTTTTTTTAAACTTAAGTATAATTAATAGAAGTAGATAAAAGCTTCTCTTTTATTCTATTTAGAACTAAGTATATTTAAATTCTAATATAATACTAACTATTTAAAATAATACTATATAAATAATTAGTATTCTCCTTATTATACTTCTTCAAGCTTCTACTTATATAGTTTGTCTTATATTTCTAAATTAATATACTATTAATAAGTAAATATAAGAAAATTTATTTAAATAGGATTATCTTATAAACTGACTTTATGATTTTCCTATTCTATTTAAAATTAAAATACTAATTTTATAAATACCTATTAGATCTATTAGTTAACTATACTAATCAATTAGATTTAATAGCTATTCTTAATAACTATAATCTCATTATTAATCTATTTAACTATAGATTCTTCCCCTACTATTCTATAATTATATAAAGATAATATTTCTTAGTCTTTAAGTAGTTTAAATATTACTAATTATTTAACTAATGATTAAATAATAACTATAATCTACTCTTCATTAATTTCTTATTCTTTCTTCATCTATTCCTAATAAATTACTATCTAAAACTATATATTTTTAAAAATTTTATTTATAATACTTATTAGGTCTAATATTAATAAGAATAGTAGTAGAAATAATAAATACGATTACTTATTAAATCTAAATATTAATTATTAAAAGAAATAACTATTTAAATCTAACAATTATAGTAGAAGTTATTATCCCCTTTTTTCTATATTAAAAAGTAAGTATTCCTTTTCTTAAGATATACTTTATATATATTTTACTAATTAATTCCCTATCTTTACTTACTTGATATATTATTAGTAAAGATTTATATTACTATCAAACTTCAAGTTATCTTAAATTATATATAAGAAATACTTCTTTTTAAAAATACTTTCCCTAAGGGTTATTATCTTATTATTATTATCACTTTATCTATTTAACTCCTAGTAATAATATAGTATAGTATTATTAATCTTACTATATACTTCTACTAAATTAAATATTAATTATTAAAATTCATTGAGACTTATACTAAGTCTATACTTATAAGACGGCTATTTTCTATAAATATAATTACTACTTAATGGTTTTACTCATACTCATTACTTAAGAAATTAAGTAAAAGTAATAGAATTATAGGAATATAGCTAAAACTCTTGATTAGGAAAGATTTAGATATATAAATAGAATTTATATTATTATATAGATTATTACTTAAAAGATTTAAATTATAATCCTATAGTTAAAGACTCTTACTAATACTTTAGTAGTTATAACTAGCTAGTTACTAGGTGTATTATGTAGTCTTATTAATATATCCTTATAATTATAAACAGTATAGAAAAGTAATAGATTATAAAATACCTAGCTTTTATACATATAGTATTTCATTTCATTTTTAAGAAGCTTATAAAAGTTCTTAATTTTATACCCTTAGTGGTTATCTTTAGCTATATATATTAAGCTTTAATCTAGATAAAAGTTTTCCTAATTATTACTATAAGTTCTCTATTAGTATAGAATTAAATATCACAACTAGGAGTATAATTGTCTATAATAATAAGTAATTTCACTACTATCTTAACAGGTTATAGGGTAGTATTAGTATAAATACTATTATTAAGTAGAATGTATAGTTGAATTTATATACAGAGTAAAGAGCTTAAATACTATTTTAAGTATAGAGTAAAAGTAACTAAATTTCATATAATTTATATTACTAAAATACTATATTTATATATTATAAGATATTTTAGTCTCTTAGACTTAAATATTTTATTAGACTTAGTTACTTTTGCTTTGTACTTAGAATGGTATCTAAGCTTTTCACCTTATATATAAATCTAACTATAACATTTTACCTACTAATAATACTTATATTAATACTAATTCATAACTCGTTCAAATAGTAATAAAGTTACTTATTATTACAGATAATTTTACCTCTAGTTCTAATATTAAACCTTATAGTAATAGAAAGCTTTATGATAATAATCTATATAGAGAGAGCTTTATTAAATTTAGAGCTTAATAAATATAACTAAAGGTTACTATTAAGGTTATAAGGTTGAAAATTGTTTTAAACTTCTAAAAGATAGAATAAAATAGAATATTAAGAGCTAGGTATTCTATAATGTATTATTCTTCTATATCTTTTATAATAAAACTAATATTCCTTTAAAATCTATAGAGCTATTTTTAATCAGAGAAGTATATGATAAGTATAGTAATATTTACCTATAACCTCTATAATTAAAACTATTAGTTTATTAAATTAAGCCTTAGTAAAATCGTCTTAAAAGCTCTAATTAATAAGTAGTCTGTAGATATTAAGAAAATAGGCGTCTAGCTATCCTACAGGCTGCTATATATATTTTACTATACAAATAATAATTAAAATATAATTCTAGAAATAACAGACGATAATATATAAAGCTTAAGTAGTTAACTAAGGGGTAATCTATAAACACTCTAAAGAGGGATTTTACTATTCTAAACATATCACTAAAACATATATTAGAAAATACCTTACTTTAGAAACTCGAACCTATAGCTAATCTAGAAGAATTAATATATATACTATACTAAAAGTATTACTAGAAGTATACTAAAGGCATCTTAATATAAAACTTTAACTAAAACTTAATACTATATATAACTAATATTATTAGTATATATACTAGTACTTTACAATTAGAGAAGCCTTAAAAAGCCTCGAGTATAATAAGATAAAGTCAGATACCTTAGTTTTTACCTAAAGAGGTTTTCTTATATCAACTATTATTTATTATTAATATTTTAACTATTATTCTAATACTATCATTTTAACTATTATTTAACTATTGAACTACTAACCAGTTAACAACTACTTGATAAAACTTTTTAAAAGTAGTTATATAGGACTTTGAACCTTTAAGCCTAAAGCCTATAAAAGGAAGGATTCTTATAAAAATATATACTATATAGCCGATATAGAGAGCTAGGATAGCTAAAGTCATTGAATCTATTATATATTATATAATACAACAGCCGAAGGCTATTATAAGATAAAAGCTTTCTTATAACTACTATTAATTGGCCTACTAAGTCAAAATCTTATAGCTTAAAAACTTACCTTTTACTACTATTAACTTCTTCTATTACTAAACCTTTAGCTAAAAACCGTTCTGACAGATGACATAAAATACTATCTTTATATAAATAGATAGATATTATAATATAAATCAAAAGTAGAATTACTAACAGTTATTATATTATACTATAAAATCTATTGTAACTATATATACGACTATATATATATAATAATACATCTAATATATCTTACTAGTAAGAAATACTAAATATGTCATATTAATTATAAATATAATGGAACTGTATACTAATTAATAAGTAAATACTAAACTATAAATCTAAACATTTCTATAATATATACTACTCTCTAAATTAACTAATAATTATATATAAATATTACATATTATATTAACTATTAAATATAGTATCAGTTTATCCACTATAGACTACCACATCATAACCCTACTAGATAAATAGCTAGCCTATATAGCATATATATACTATGCGGCTATACTAGCTATATGACTATATAAGCTATATAGTCGTTATTTCTACATATATAGCTATACGCTATGAAATATGATTTAAATAAAAATAATAATAATAATAATAATAATAATAATAATA
>QAPG01000710.1:0-15717 GCA_004366825.1 Colletotrichum spinosum
TAGGAAGGCTAAAGTTATACTTCAAAAGGTAATATATCTACTAATAGTTATAGTAGAGAGCGAGCTATTAGTCCTTCTTATATTAATTAAGTATAATTAATATATAAATAATATTTATATAGATATAGATACTTCTAAAATAATTAAATAGTCTCTAAAACTTCTATAACTATATTATTATAATATTCTAAAGTATCTAATAATTAATATTATACTGATAAATTAATATTAAGATATTATCGAATTAGTATTTAATTTTTAATATTATTAGTTTAATATAATTAGTTATAAGCTGACTAGATGATATCTTTTTATAAATCTATAAGCTACGTATTAATTATAATATTTAAGATAATTTTATAAAGATTCATTCTAATAAAATAATAGTTTTAATTATGATAGTTATCATTAGATATTTCTATATTTATTCTGTAGTATTCTTTTTATAAGTAGTTATATAGATTTTAAAAAGAGTTTAATTCTATTATAAAAGATATAGAAAAGTAATAGATTATAGAATATTTAGTTCTTATAAGTATTCCATTTTATTCTATTTTTAAGAAATCTATAAAGGTGTTTAATTTTATAGTTTTAGTAGTTACTTTTAGCTATATATATTAAGCTTTAGTTTTAATAAAATTCTTTCCAATTATTATTATAAAGTCTTTTATTACTATAAGGTTAAATATTAGAATCAGAAGTATATTTATTCATAATAATAGGTAGTTTTATTACTATTTTAACTAGTTATAAGTTGGTATTAATACAAATATTATTATTAGATAAACCGTATAGTTAAATCTATATATAGAGTGAAAAGCTTGGATACTATTCTAAATATAGAGTAAAAGTAACTAAATTTATTAATAGTATATAGATAGTAATTAACTTAAACTAAGTACTTATAAAGTAGGGATTTCTAAGTACCTTCTTAAGCTTTAAAGTATTATGATAAATTTATAACTTTATAGTTGATATAATTACATTAAGAAAAAGATTATTAAACCTCTTACTAACTTTAAATATAATATTATAATAATCAGTGTTCAGTAACATAGACTAGTAATATCTATTATAATAATTAAAAAAATAAAGAATATACTTCTTACCTATTATTAATAATAGCTTAACTTTAATAAAATGAAGATAAATTTCTTTGCTTATTTAAATAAGAGAGAGAAGAATAATATAACTAATAATCTCTATAGCTTTAGCAAAATAATATACTTTATAATAGAAAGAATTAGTTCCTTCGTAAGTAAACTATATGTTAATATAGTAATAGGTCTTAATAATTGATAATAAATAGGTATAGATAAGATATTAATCAACATTGATCTTAAGTATAGAATAAACATTGATCTCAACTTTAGTTAAATTAAAAGCAGTATTCATAGTGATAATAATACCATTAGATATATTAACAATACAAATATTACTTATCTAGTAAATTTAATGAGACTCTAATGAGATTAAATATTAGCAAAACGTATACTATAGTAATTATATTTAATATAATTTCTTTCAAATTTGTTTAAACTAAATAACTTAATAGAGCTGAAAACATATATCCAACCCTTTAATAATTTAATTAATAGGTTTTAAAGAGTTTTTAAAATCTTCTATTTGAAAGAAGATAATACTTATACGTTCTAATCTTATTAACGTATTATTAATAATAATAAAACGTTGGAAATTATTATAAATATTATATAATATGAAGAGAGTGAAATTATGGAAGGCTAAATTAGAATAACTCAAATTAATTCTAATATTTAAATTTATAATTACTTTATCATTAACTACAACATTTACTCTTTTAAATATTGTTAATAACTTTCGAATAATAAAGCTTTTAATAGTAGAACTACTAATAATACTAATAGTACTTTTAATAAATATTAATAAGGATAAAGTTGATACCTTAGTATAATCCTTATTATATATATACTTTATAATACATACTAATAGTTATTCATAAAACTTATTATTTATAGGAATAAGATAAAGGTAAATAGTTTAATATTTCAAAACTAAGTAATTCCGCTTATAGTACGAATACTTACTATTCTTTTTCTAATTAAAGTAATACTAAATATAATACTTCTAATAGTAATTACTTTATAGTATAAAAAGACTTGTTTTTTATTTTTGATTCTAAGTAAAAATATAAATAACTTTAATAATATTAATTCATATAAACTTCTTATTATTATTAATACAATATTTATAAGTAATAAATAACTTTAATTTCAAATAGTTACAAAGTATAATAATTTAGAAATAATTAGTATTCTGGCTATAGCTGTGTATAATATAAGTATATAAGTATTAAATATATCTAAAAATATCATAAAAAGTCTTATAATTATAAGTATTATTCTTAATAAACTTCTTCATAAACGTACTAATAGTATCTTTAGAAATCTTAAGGACATACTTCTCTAATATTCTTATACGTATATAAGAGTTACTGTTATCTTATTACTTATTATTAAATAGTTTATTGATTAGTATATTATATAATAATATCACGAAGTTATAAATAATATCTCTTTTATTTTCTTATAATATCCGTATAGAATTTTTAATAAGTAATTTCAGTATATTAGTAGTAATATACTTCTTAATATTACTAATTCTAAGTATAATGTTAATTAATACTAACCAAGAAGGCTAATTTAATTTACTTTCAAACTTTAGAATTAATAAGGTAATTATTCTATAGTTTAAAATATTAACTATTATGATAAGTAGATTTTTAATATTTTATAATATATAATTAGTTTTTTATAAACTATTATTTATAATATACTTAGCTTAATATGAGATACATAGTATTATTATAATTAAAGTTATGAGTAATATAAAAGACATAAAATAAATGAAATTCTTATATTTTAAATAGAAATATAAGCTAGGTTTATAACTTATAAGATCTTAAGATATAAAGTTAGAACTAAAGTAATAGTAATACTATCAGTAATATGTAAAGAAGGAAACCTTCTAAATATGAAGATAAGAAGGTGAGCCTTTATGCTATAGTATTCAAGCTAGTATGTAATATAAATGCCTAAAGTATATAATATATATAGCTATAGACCCACCCCTCAATATTAATACATATATAACTTATTTTACTTTTATTATAATATAAATAAATAATTATATATATTGAAACCTTTATATTAAATATAATTAGTTTTCTTTAGAAGAAGAATATCTCTTCTATATTTACCAAATATCTCTTTTAAGTACTAGTTATTCTCTAGGTTCTCTCTATATATATCTAGTAATCTTAATTATAAATCAATACTTTTTCAATAATGTATTTAATATCTTTAAAGTCTTTTTTATTATATATTATTCTATTTTTTATAAGACTTTTTATTACTTATATAAGATATATTATATTGTAATAATAATTCTGACTTTTCATAAGTTCTCCTTATTTACTAGTACTTACTAGATATTCTCTATTGCTTTATATATGGTTTTATTATAAATAAGTATAATTATCGTCATAATTATATTCCTAGTATTCTTAAAAAGGTAGTAATTCAGAGAAATTAAATATTTCATAATTTAGATCTAACCTCTATATTAAAGTATCTTTCTGATATTTGTATTATTTATATAAGTCTTCTTATTGACTTTAAACTTTCTCGATTGTAATTTTATTTTAATACATAATTACCAATAATAACTTAATAAATTATAGTTTATCTATAAGGATTAATGATATATTATAATATTTTGTTTCGCCTTTGATATAGTTTAGTTATCTAAATAGTCTATTTACTAGATTAGTAGTTTTAAGCTAATATTTCAAATTGAAGTTTAATACTAAAAACCCATAAATCTAATATGTATACTTTCTCTGAAGGTCTCATATTAGTATTATTATAATATTTATTAAAGTTTAATAATCTATAGAAACTATAAACTTCTTTAAGAGTTGTATTAAATAATATTCCTAATAGTTTAGACTTCTAATAATAACTAGTAATTCCTATTAACCTATTCCTATTGCTATTCTACTGCAATAATCTTTTTAGAAATTCTACTGTAATAACGTTTTTTAGAATAACAAGTAATTAGTTACTATTAGCTTTCTATTTCTTATAATAAAATAGTTAAGATTACTTATTATAATATATCTACATTATAGTATTTTTAATATAATATTAGTACTAAAATATAATCATTAAGTACAAAGTATCTTATGATATTAAGAATATAAATTTAATATTTTCTAGTTTTACGAAAGCCTTTTTCTAACCCTTTTTAAGAAAACTTATAAATAGTATTATTACTTTTATATAATTAGTAGTAGACCTATAATGTAAATCATAAACATCCAAGAATATTTAAAGTTCTTTAAATATTTGTAATGTCTTTTACTTAATAATAACTTACATTTTTGCTGAATCTATTTAAATTCCTTCTTAAATACCTAGATAACCTAGAAAACGTATTTCTTCTACATGATATTTATATTTGGAAAGTTGAATAAAAAGATATATTTTATATAACCTAGTAAATATATGACAATACTTTAATATAGTTTTCTCTAGTATTTATGATATATAGTATAATATTATCTATGTATACTATATTAAATATGTTAATTATAATAGTAAATATATAATTCATATATCTAAAAAGCTATTAGTATATTGGTAAAACTGAATAGTATTATTATATATCTATAGTAATTATATAATATTCTACATACTATTTTCTAATACGTTTCTAGTTTAATCGTAATATGATAACATATATCCTTAGGAGTAATCTTTAGAATTTATACTAGTCTTTAAAATCTATCTAGAAGTTTACTAATTAGTAGTAGTAGATATTAGTTCTTAATTATAACTTTATTAAGCTCCTGATAATTAATATAAGGATATCAATAATTATCTTCCTTTAGGATATAAAGAATTAATATGCTCATTTTGCTTATAAATGATTATATATATCTATTTACTAGGTTTTCTATGATATATATTTTTAATCCTTCTGATTACTATTTTAATAATAGATATATAAGCTTATTAAGTAGTTTCTACCTAGTTCTAAATCAATAGTATATTCAATATCTTTGAATATTGGACTAATTTTACTATACCTTTATTAAATATTCTTTAGTTACTTCCAAATTCTTTAGGAATATTTAGAATTATAATAGCTTTACCTAACTTTCTAAAGATCTCTATAGAAATTTAACATTCTATCCAATTTTATCAATGTATAATACATGATGAGCTTTATATTCTTAATAACTTCTTAAATAAATATTTCTAGCCTCGTAACATATGTCTATTCACAATACTAAATATTTATTTAGATATATATTATAGTAGTATATTATGTTTTCAGCCTTCTACCGAGTAGGTAGCTTTATTCAATGCTTAGTATAAAGTTTCTATAATAGAAAAGAAATTTAGTAATATATTATGATTTATATATATTTCTATAAGTAAATATAATAAAAAGAATTTAGTAGTATAGTATTTAGTTTAAACCTAGCCCTAATCTAGAAATATGTAGGTAATATAAAGTAACGGAGTAATAACTAGATATATGAACCTACTAATATAGATATTTATTATAATATTTTATTAGTATTCTAATAGCTGTATGCCTGTAGGCCGCTATCCCGAGTTATATAGCTTATTTATATAATATTCTTTCTATATAAAATATACTTATATACCTATATATAAGATAGTACTGCTTTATAAATAGCTTTCAATATTATTAGTATTATATACTTAAGGGCTAATAATAGTCGGTTAGGTATGACGTACCTTTTAAACCTTAATATAGTAATACGACTTTATACTACAGTTGGTCTATATATATCGCTCTATTTAGAGTATATATATATTTTAAAATATAGGTTTAATCTTATTATATAGAAGTCTTAATATAATTCTTTACTTATAAATAAAGTTTCCTATGTATAATAAGTAATATAACCGTAGTAACCCTTATAGAGGGCTGTTAGTATTATATACTTAAAGGCTAATAATAGTCGGTCGGGTATGATATACTTTTTGGACTTTAATAAATATAAATAAGCTTTTACCTACCTATCTCTATAGATTTAATAGTATAATTTGTAATAATTATAAGTTTAGCTCTAAATACTTTCTAAGATCTACTAGTTGAATTCTATCTATTTAGTCTATATCATTTCTAATCTTTCTTCTTATTCTTCTTTATTTCTTAATTATATTTATTATGTTATTCTAAATAATCTTATTATTAACTTTGATAATTTAACTTATCTTAATAGTTATTATAACTAATCCTAGTAGTATAATATTCTCTAAGACTATATCAAAAAGAGGTATTATAGAAATATATTCATCCTAATAAATTTTGTTTTCTAAAATTTAATTCTTAAGAAGAATTATATTTCTTTAAAAAGTATATTTATATTAAGAATATTTGAAATTAATTTATCTAAGTAATTTAAACTGTATTACTATCTTAAGATAAGTTTATTTAAGATAATTCTTTATATTAAACCTCTTAAGCAATTTCATTTTAAAATATTCTTATTTCTAAAATAAACTTTAGTACTTCTAAGATTTATGATAAAAATAAAGTATATTTATACTTCTTAGTAACTAGAACTTCTAAAAGTAGAAAAATTAAATAAAAGCTTTATAGCTATACAATATGAAGTGAATATGATTATTAATATTATTTTATTTTAAATAGTATATTCTAAATAGTTTCTTATAAATAATAGTTTTCTTTATAATCTTATTAGTAATTTGAAATACTATATTATCTTATTAGAATCTAATTGTTTAATACTAATTAGAAGTAAATATAACTTAGCTTTACTTAAATTAAGACTTTAAATTATATATCTACTTTATGTAATAGTTAGAATAATATTATAAACGTTTATAGCTAAAAGCCTAGCGAGAGAACGTATAATAGTAAAAAGTAGGTCTCTATAAGTTATAAGACTTTAACTTAATAGGCTAACTAGTAGTAGCTATAAGAAGGCTTTTATCTTATAGTAGCCTTAGGCTATTATATTATATAATATATAATTTAACCCTAATTATCTTAGCTTTCTATACAAGCTATAGGGTATGTTTTTACAACTATCCCCTTTTTATAAAGCTTAATTCTTAAAACCTATAAATAAATACCACATAGCTACTTCTAAATAGTTTTACTAACTAGTTACTAACTATTTAATAGTTTGAGTAATAGTTAAAATAATAGAATAATAATTAAAATAATAATTGAAATAACAGTTAAACATATAAAAAAACTCTTTAAGTAAAAATTAAAACGTCTAATTTTATCCTATAGCTAATCAAACTATAAGGTACTTAATAATAAATTAAGCCTATTAGGATAAATCTTTAGATAAAAACTAAAATATCTAACCTTATCTTATTATACTAAAGCTCTTTAAAGCCTTCTAATAATAAGATACTAATATATATACTAATAATATTAGTTATATAAAATATCAACTTTTAACTAGACGTATTATAATATTAACTTCTAATAAAAATCCCCTTAAAGTACTTTTAGTATACTCTTAATAATACTTCTATATAATATATATATTAATCTCTTTAGGTTAACTATAATAATAACTTCTTAGTTAACTTATCCCCCTAATATATTATAGCGCTATGTTTTAAACTATATTTTTAGAATAATATAACTTTCTCTTATCTAAAGGTTTTTATAAACTACCTCTTAATATCTCTTTAGTATTATAACTTCTTCTAGTAATATTTTCAAAACAGCAAAACCTTATAAAGTAGCCTTTCTAATTATATTTCATATAATACTTATTATAGTAGTAATTAGCTATAGTATAACCTAATTTACTATATATTTCATATAAAAACTAGCTCTCGAGATATAACTATTTTAGAATTTCTAAAATATCCCTATAATAACTAAATATTAAACTTTTAATAGTATTAAAACTAATAACCCTCTTAATACTAATTACTTTTTTATTAATACTACTAATAGTATCCTTCTAAAGTTATAATATCTCTTATAAATACTTAGCTACTAAAACTATAGCCCTAAATACCTAATTATTACACTTCTAGTCTTATAAATACTACTATAATCTAACTTCAAAATAATAAAAATAAATAAATATATAAAGTCTTAAAGCTTCTATAGGAATACTTAAAGCTCTAGAAATTACTAACTATTTAGTATAGAACTTTAATAAAAACTAACCTTTATACTAAAGTATATAAAATATACCATATAGATATAACTCTTATAAAATAAGATTAATGAATAAGTAGCGAATAAATACTATAAAATCAACCTATATAAGTTCTAGTAATAATATATAGTAGTAATTATACTACTAAGTCTATAGGCTGTATATAAGTTTAATTATAACTTATTAAATTTTATATATTATAGAAACCTTTAAGTATAAAAAGTAACTATCTTAAATTACTATTAGTTAACCCTTAATTTTATATAGAGTAGTACTTTTATAAAAGAAGCTATAAGAATAATTAAGAAACTTCAAATAGTCTTTATAATTAAGAGTTACTTTAGGGATTAATAGTATAAAGGCTACTATGAGTTTACTACTAAATAGCTAAGCTAATATTATCTCTATAAAGAAAAACTATTATATTTAAAAAAAATAAGTATTACTATAATTACTACTTAAAGTTTAATTAGTATAAATATCGCTATATTTTTACTAGTAATTTTAGCGGTAGTAGTTATTTGAAGTGTTACTATTACTTCTAATATTATCCCTAAGTATTTAGTAACTATTCGTCGTAATAAATCTATTATTAAAATCCCAGCCTCACCCCTCTAAGAGGTAGAAATTGAAGACTTATAAGGGTTTATAACTAAAGGTTTAGTAAGAGAAAATATAATAATAAAAAATAGGTTTCTATAAGTTATAAGACTTTAACTTCATAAGCTAACTAGTAGTAATTATAAAAAAGCTTTTATCTTATAGTAACTTTAAATTATTATATTATGTAATATGTAATTTAATCTTAGCTATCCTAGCTCTCTATATAGGGTATAGGGTATATTCTTATTAATATCTATTTTCAAATTATTTAGTATACTATTTCTAAGATTATTAAAGTTCTAGTAATAGAAAACGTTGTAATCATTATAAGAACTTATTTTACTTTAGATTAAGTAAATATTAAGTTTAATTAGATTACTATACATAAGTATATAAATACTAGTATTCATTCTTTCTAGAAATATAGAAGTATGTTCTCTATTATTTATTATAAGAACTTTATAGGAAAATTCTATAGTAAATAAAAGATCTATATACTACTTATAGGATAAGTAGCTAAGAATTCTATATTTATTTTATAAAGAAGAAATTAAACAATTTATATAGAGAAGGTTTTATTAAAGTTAAAGCTTGATATAAATAGTTAAACGTAATTACTAAGGTTATAGGGTTGAGAATTCTTATGAATTTCTCAAAGATAGAATAAAATAAAGTACTTATGGAATTAGATATTCTATAGTTTATAATTTGTATATAATTTGTATAATAAATTTAAACTCTTTTCAAAATCTATATACTTATTTGTAAAACAATAATTATACAATAGGTATAGTAATAACTATTTTTAATTATTATAATTAAAATTAGAGTTAAATCTATATATAGGGTGCAGAGCTTAGATACCATTCCAGGTACAGAGCAAAAGTAACCAAATAATTAAAATTATTAGTATATTAAATTAAGCTTTAATAAAATTATTTTGAATATTATAATTGATAAGTAGAAGTCTTTAACTTCATATAGAGAATATTTAGCTCCCAGCTAGGACTTATGCTCTAATTTACCTTATACTAAGAGCTATAGCTATAGTTACTTTAAGTCTTTAAATATTATATAATAAGATTATACTAATAGTATATAATAGTATAATAAATTTGACCTGAGGCCATACCTTCCCCACTATTAGTTAATAAAGACCTCTATAAAAAACTTCAATATATATACCTTTTCAAAACAAAATAATACCTAATAGACTACTTCTAAAATATATTTAAAATATTTAGGATTATCTTTAAATACCTTACTTTTAAATACTAGATTCTTCTTGATTATTTCAAATTCTTTTTTAATTATACTAATCGCTTTATCTTCTAATAATATATTAAAGCTAAATATAATTATAATTATCTTAAGAAGACTAGAAAGGATGGTAAAATTACCTTTAAATAAAACTAGCCCCTTAAGGTCTTTATAAAGGTAGTTATAATTCTTATAGTTATTAATAATCTTTATAAGATTGATATTTATATTGAGGTTATAGGAGTTAAGTATAGCAATAGTAGGTAGTTCTTATTATTATTATTATTATTATTATTATTAGTAATATTATTATAAGACAGTCCCAGTCTTCTATCGCCATCTTTTATATCTATAGCTAGTATTATTAAGGTATACCAGTAGTATTTTGGTATAAGTTGATATCATAAGTACTACTGCAGTAAGTTTAATACTTCAAAGCTACTATTAACTATCACAAGGCCTATATTAGCTTCTAAATTAAGGCTAGGTCTAAACTAATAGTTATACTACTAGGTCTTTTCAACTATATTTACCTATAGAGATATATATAAGCTATAGTATATAACTATGTATCTTTCTATTATAGAGATTATTTACTAGGTATTATATAAAGCTACCTATTAAGTAGAGGGGCTGAATATATAAAACTCTATAATTGATAAGTAGTTTAAAGATATTTGAAAGAAAATTGTCTAATTATCCCATAAGTTATTATATTAAACTAGTAATATTAGAGACTAAATATCAATTAGATAATATTCTATTATTAATATTCTACTATAATACTAATTATTAGATATTGTGGAATATTATAATAATATAATCATAAGAGTTTTAAAAGATATCTAGTTATATTAGAAGTATTTATATCTATATAAGTATTATTTGTATTTTAACTTTACATAATATATTAAACTTATTTATTAATAAGAATAAGTTAAGTCTTATTATATTTATATAGAAATTATAAGTTAGTTTATATTAATAGTAGAACACCTTTATATTAGTAGTATTAAGTTTCGTCTTAGGAGTAAATAGGATTTAGTAGGGATATTAAGATTATAGATATTAAAAGTTTATATTAATAGTAGAACACCTTTATATTAGTAGTATTAAGTTTCGTCTTAGGAGTAAATAGGATTTAGTAGGGATATTAAGATTATAGATATTAAAGTTATAATAGATTTTTGAATAGAATATCTATAGTTAGTAGTAATTAAATATCTTAAGATATTTAGATTATATATAGTTGTAAAAGTATAAAGATATAAAAGTATAAGGATATAAAAGTATAGAATTATTATAGAAGAAATTATTAATTATTTATTATTTATAAAAAGATTAATATAAAGTAGGTATACTAGCTATAGCTATAAGAGATTTAACTTTATATTAACTAGAGATTAGCTATAGTAGTTAGCAGGAGGGTAGGAAAAGCTAAAGTTATACTTCAGGAGGCAATATATCTACTAATAGTCATAGTAGAAAGCGAGCTATCAGCTCTTTATATTAATATATATATATATATTAAGCAGCATACTAACTTTATGATAGATATTCTCATATCCAATATAAGCTAAAAAACAAACAATAACTACTTAGAAGCTTCCTGATTCTTAGCTGCGAAGATAAAAGTATCTAAAATATGTTAGCTGATAGTCTGTAGCCTGATATATGATGTTTGCTACCTCTCGGCAGACAAAAGCCAACCCACTTTCTCGTTAACCGTTCCGCAAAGTTCATAATCAATACCTGCAATTTTGTCCCACGCTGTCACCATGGCTTCGGGACTTACAGTCGCCACGTTCGTGTCATTGCACATGGATACGTCGTGTCGTCAGCTGACTCTCCTTGCAGCGTTTACGTGCGAAACCTGGAAGAGCGAGCGAAGATTGATCATCTCAAAGATGCACTCCTCCACATCTTTTCTGAGTACGGGAAAGTACTCGACATAGTCGCCAAGACGAACCTCAGGTCGAAGGGTCAAGCCTTTATCGTGTTTGACAGTCCGGACGTTGCGCTCAAAGCTATAGATGAGGTCCAGGGCTTCGAACTATTTAACAAACCTATGCAGCTTGCTCTTGCCCGAACACGGAGTGACGCGACGGTCAAGAATGCTGGGAATGAGGAGGACTTTGAGCTCCACAAGCGGCGCCGTCTAGCCGAGAAAGGTAATGCCCCCTTCTCTGTCCTGTCAACGGTTCGCGAATGGCAGCTGTCTCCTGGCTAGCTGTCGGCTGGATTTGGGCGTAATCAGAATCTTTGAATAATCCACTAATGCCTTCCTCGTCCCCATCGCATAGATAAGAAAAAGGCCCACGAGGCTGCCGAAGAGCAGAAGAGACTCAAGCGACCTGGTCCTGGCGGCGGTGCATCCGAAGGCAGTATTCGCCCTGCGAAAGCGGCACGTGGCGCTGGCCTGAAGTCAACGAATGTTTCGACAACTGCCATTATCCCAGACGAGTATTTACCTCCCAACAAAATCCTGTTCGTGCAGAACCTACCCGAGGACTATGACATGGAGACGGTAACCAGCATGTTCGGGCGCTTCGAAGGTTTCCGAGAAGTACGTCTCGTGCCAGGTCGTCGCGGCATCGCCTTTGTCGAATACGATGGTGAACAGGGCGCTATCACGGCGAAAGAAAATACGGCCGGCATCGTCATTGGAGATTCGCACACTATCAAGGTCACTTATCAAAGGCAATAGGCAATGTTGCGCGACTTGAAACTAGGACGAGGAAGCATTTGCTTCAATTTACATGAGGTAGGCAGGCACTAGGCCGCAGGCGGATCGTGGGTCTTTAAACCAGCAAGAACCAGCACAAGGATACGCTAGAACTAAAAAATCACGTCGTTGTCATCTTCTCCGGCGAGCAGATCGGAAGGTTCTATAGCACCAGGCCTTGCGTTCTCCGCCCTGGCAGCCTTCTTAGCCTTGATTTCCGCATCCGCAGCAGCCGTATCTCTCTGCTTCTTGTTGGCTACCTGAGCTTGCTTGTCAGTACTTCGTCTTAGGCTGTAAAACAATCCATCGGGAAGACCTTTTTCAGCCTGTAGAATTCTTCCCTGTCCAATTCATCCAGCTCGGAATTGATATCTGCAGTAACCGTCAGGATTGTGGGCCTTGAACGTTTTGCAGAAATCAAGCCACGTACACTTGATGGTGTTTTCTGTTCTGGGGATAATGACATGTTCGCTGACGTCAATGATCAGTAGGGTAGCTGAATGTAATCCGTGGCAGCTTACATTGCGTTTACTGTAATGCGTCAGCGTAGGTCTAGACGTAGACAGCGAAATTAGACTGACCGCGTCGATTGACTACCTTGATAACCTCATCAAGTATGACAAAGGCAGTCTTTTTCACGTCAATGACCAGCCTGACGAACAAGGATGTTGCCATAAAAGCGCACCTGTAGACTGGCAAGCTCGACCAATGCTTCAACGGCACGGGCATAAGTCTCGCGACAGCGCTGAACCTGTTGGCCACCTTTCCCAAGACCTGTCAATCCGAAATCATTGTTTCCCTCCGTGACGTAGCTCTCGAAGGCGGGGAGCAAGACACCTGATACATTCTCCTGTTTGGTCCGCACGCGGAAGCGGGCAGACCTGGCCGATTCTTGAATTTGGTACCCAACATCACCGCCCACTGCGTACGTGACCTCGGCTAGGGAGAAGGACGCGATTTGCATGACGCGCCCCATCTTGCGCTTGGCCTCGTCGATCCGTCTGGTGATTTCTGGTAATATCAGTCAGCCCTTGCATGTGGTAGATCAATGTCGGATTCGCAAACCTCGAAATCGCCTGAAAAAAACAAGGATGTGAGCATAATTTGACCATCAATACAGGAATGCGGGTGACAACATACTTGGTCAAAGCCTCGCTTTTCCTCTTCAATAAACTGTGACCCGTCTCGGCACCCTTCAGCTTGGCCTTCATGATACCCAAGGACTGGCGCGTTGGGAAAACGGCCTCACGGTCCTAAAAGAAGCGTTGTCAGTGCCGGCTAGGCGTTACAGACGTCTCATGTGGACGGGGCAGATAAGTTACGGGAGCACCCGACATGATGGTAGTGTCAGGATAGGAGGATTCTTAGTAGTCGATGTGGGAAATCGGCGCGAGCACCTGTTGCTCCGAGTCAGATAAAATGTTGGGTTAAATATGCTACTCCTTTCCTGGTCCAGTTTCTTCACAAAAGGACTCAACGCGAAAGACAAAGCAATGACCGATGATGCGTTGAACTAGGCAGCTTGGTCCAAGGTGGTGGACACTGACTGCTGATGCGAGCTGCCCTATAAGTCAGCACACCCCCCACTCGGCCACCACCCCCTAGTCGGCCACTTCTCCACCTAAAATCCCATCTTTAAATAGCAGTATCTCGCTTACTAATAGGGATAAAATACAAGGTCTTGAATTTTAAAGTATATAATGAACTATATTAATTTCTCAAATTTTTATACTATTTATAAAGTTACTATATATAGAATAACTCAATTTCTATAAAAATACTAGTTAATAAGACTAAATAGTTATAATAAAGGAAAATAATATATTTTTCTTAGTAATATAATGTTAGCTTTAGTAATAAGTAGAATCCTTTAGAAAATATTCTATATTTAATATAAAATAGATATATTAGTCTAAAGATAGAGATAATAATTTATAATATTAGTAGAATTAGGTTAAATAAGTAGAATTTTTAACAATTCGTAATAAATCTATATAAGATCAAATAACTTGAAGTTTAAGCTTTTAATAAGAAGAATAATTTATCTAAATATTAATTCTTTTAAATTCATTATATTTATTCTTAGATATATCTTCCTAAATATATTATATTAATATATAGATAAATAAATAAATAAAGATAATAGACATATAAAATAAGTTAAATTATAAAGTTCTAAGAAAGGAAAAATATAATACTTTTCTCTATATACTATATTTACTTTATTTTAAAAATAATTGAATTAGTATATTTCAAACTATAAGTATATCATAACTATTAAATAAATATTAGAATATATTAGAAGAATATTACTATTTCATTAGTAATTCTTAATAATAAAGTTTATTAATTCTTTTAATATTATCTATTTAGTATATTATGAATTCTATAGATTTAATATATTCTAAATATAATGTTTTATACCTCTTAATATTAATATTCTTATTCTACTAACTATTATACCTCTTTTACTTATAATTAATAGCTTTCCGTATATATACTATATTTCTAGTATTATCAAGTATATAAATACTAGGAAAAATATATTAAATAGCTAGATTGATAAATTCTTGTTCAGATAAATCTCAGTATTTTATCTCTATTAGTAAGCGAGATACTGCTGTTTAAAGATGGGACTTTAGGTGGAGAAGTGGCCGACTAGGGGGTAGTAGCTGAGTGGGGGGTGTGCTGACTTAGTAGCTATCTATATGTAGTAGCTACCTACCTACCCGGGAGGGGGGGGGTTCAATAGGAGCTACACAGACTGTTCCTAGTCAGAGCATTACAACAATACAAATACATCTACTACAAATACAAATGAATATACTAATAATATATTATATATACTAGCTAATATATATATATATATATATATATATATATATAT
>QAPG01000711.1:0-16034 GCA_004366825.1 Colletotrichum spinosum
CTATAAATCTATAAGTAATATTCTTAAGACTAATTAAAATAGACTAATAAGCTTCTTAGAATTATTCCTAACTATATAAATAATATATATAAATAATTTAGATTTCTAAAGTTTAATTATTTAATAAAGAGTTTTAGTTATATTTATATAGAAAGCTAAAAAGTAGTAGAATTCCTTAAGTTAGTTATAAGGAATAAAACTTTCTATTTAAATTTATATTTAATTTAAAATAGACTATTTAAATTTAGAATCCTAAGTAAAAAAGTAAGAAGTAGTAATTAGTATATAAAAATCGACTTAGGGAGGTATAGAAAATTAATTATATTTCTTAAAAGAGGGAGTTAATATTAAAGTTTATTTAAAAGATAGGAGGAACTTATTATATCTAGTTATTAGAATAACCTATCTTTTAAATAAACTTTTATATTTCTTAAAAGAGGGAGTTAATATTAAAGTTTATTTAAAAGATAGGAGGAACTTATTATATCTAGTTATTAGAATATTAAAACTACTAAGAACTATTTAAATAGTAAAGTTTTAATTAATAAGAAATTTAGTTAAAGTAACTGAAATATTAGGAAGTTAAGTAAATAGTTTAATAGTAAGAAGCTAGATAGATAGTAATATTTAAGATAGTTAAGTAATAGTAAGTTATATAATAACTAGAGTTTTAGTAGTAGAATTAGAGATACTTTTATTCTTAAGGAAAGCTAATTTGAATTCTTTCTATTATTAAGAATAAAATATGATTCAGAATAGCTTTCTAGTATTTCTAATTTTCTTATTTTTTAACTATAAAAAAATTAGATTTAAAACTAAGATTTTAATTTTAAATTAAATTACTTATTATATTATTATCTAAAATCTGAATAGTATTAAGATATTTTTTAAATATTTTATAAGTCTTATTAGAAATTAGAATATAATATCTTCTTAATCTAGATTTATACTAATAATAGTAAATAGAAAGTAAATCTTTACTTCTAATACTAATAATATAAAGATAATTTCTATAGGAAAAAGTAAAACTTAAGTAGTAAATAGTATAAGGAATAGTTTAAACTAACTAAGTATTACTAATTATTTTTATCTAAAAAAGATAATTTTTATATGTTTTAGTAGTTTTATTTAAATTACTTTTTTTAAATAGAATAGATTTTATAAGAGTTCTTTTTATAGTAGATTTTCTATTTAGTTTAACTAATTAATATTTAGTATTTTTAAGTTAGTACTTAAGGTTATTTATTTTAGATAAAGTTTCTTAATTTCTAATTTAAATAGATTTCTTTGTAAACTTTAGAGTTATTTTAATATACTTCTTAAGAAGTTTAAATAGCTTATTAATATTATCCTTATTATCCTCCTTTTTATTTATAATAAATTTAAGTTTTTCTTCCTAATCTTTAGTTATAGGGTTACTAGCTAAGTTGTCTTCTTTATCTTTAGAAGGTAGTTTAGGAATAAGAGTTTTTCTAAGATAACTATAGGGATATTTTAAACTACTAGGGGTAGTAGACTTTTTGAAAATAAGAGCTAGCTTCTTGATGAAACTACTTAATTTAGTATATTGAAAATTTTAAATAATAGAGATAGTGATAAGTATTTTTAAAGATTAAGGAACTTAGTAAAATAGAGATAAATAAAAGCCTTAAGATATAATACTTTAGCTTCATACTAATACTTACTACTTAAACTAGAAGAAGATAGATAAGAATTATTAATTTTAATAATTTATACTTAAATCTTAATAATAGTTTAGTTATAAATAAAATTACTAAAGTTAATAAGAATATTAATAGTAAGGAGAGTAAGGGGAAAATAGTAGTTATTAATAAGGTTATATAAAATAAAAAGAATTAAAAAATACTAAATAAAGTAGGCTTCTTGAAAGGACTAAAGAAGAGTGTTTTAAATTTAAAACTTTTTATTATTAATATTTAAATAAGGATATAAGATAGCTAATATAACTTTAAAGTCTAATTTTCTACTACCTTTTAAGTTAGGGTTAGAAAGTAACCTTTTAAGCTTATTAATAAACTAGGTGAAAACTGGAATAGGTTTATTTGATAAAGAGGTTGGATTAAGATGTAATAATAGATTAGCTGTAATATTATATAATATTTTAGTTTTAGTAGTTTTTTTTTAATTTTAATAGGTTTATCTTATAGTTGAAATGTTAGTAATGATTAATATATATTATTTTATTTGAAATTTAATATATAGGATTTATATTAATAAATATACTACTTATAAATATAGGAGGGCGACTATTAACAATATTAGTATTAGTAAAGAGAAAGAAAATAGTGATGAAAAATAATAAGAGGATTATTTTAGTATATTGAAATAAAATATAATTATCAACTTTAGAAAGAGCTAGTTAAGCGCTCTTACTAATACTTATAAAAACGGTTAAATATATAATAAAATATAATAGGTTTATTATAATAAATAATTTCTTTTATTCAAACGCTTAAAGGATTATTTTAAATACTATTTACCCTATTTTATTTATAATAATATATTACTTAGGATTTAAAAGTATCTCTAGTAGCTTTACTACTAAAGGGGTATATGAGAATAGGTATAGCACTAAGGCTACTATATAGCTATACTAACTTCTATCAAACCTCCATTAAAGTTCTTTGCAAAAGCTACTTTCAAGCGATTCTCTAAAGAATACATAATATTGATAAATCTTTAAAATATTTAGACTTGATATTCTTCTAAACTTTATTCTTATAAGATTGGATTATAGGCCTTTCGCTTTACATAGAGAATATTTAATATCTAGCTAGAACTCATACGCTAAACTACTATATACTAATAGCTATAGCTATAGTTATTTTAAGTCTTTAAATTGTAATAGAAATATAATAATGATAGATAATATGGTATTTCTAACTTTAGGTTATCTTAGTCTTCCTAACTATTAGTAAATAATAATTTCTATTATAAGTAAATTTTATTATATATATTCTTTTATAATAAAGCAATATTCGATAAGCTACTTCTAAGATATTTTAAAATATTTAGAATTATAATTAAAAATTCTATATTCAAATACTAGACTCTTTTTTGTTCTTCTGATTTTACATTTGTTAGCTTTACTAACAACCTGATTTTTTAATAATATGATAAGCTCAAATTCAACTATAGCTACTTCAAGAAGACTAGAAAAGGTAGTAAAATTACTTTTATATAATATTAGCTTATTTAGGCTTTTGCAAAGGTAGTTATAGTCTTTATAATCATTAATAGCTTTAACTGAATTAATATTTATATCAAGCTTATATAGATTAACTATAATAATAACTCTTATTTTTACTATTAGTAGTAGTAGTAGTAGTAGTAGTAATAGTAGCAGTAGTAGTATTGTTGCAGAGAGGAATAGTTAACTAGTCTTAGTCTATTACTCTCTTTTATCTATATAGCTAGCATTATTAATATGCATTAGGAGTATTATTATTAGTATAAGTTAATATTATGAGTTTTTCTATAGTAAAGTTAATAATTTGAAGCTACTATTAAGACTATTTTATACTATTTACCAGTAAGTTTGTATATCTAATGATTACTCTATTACTTTATACTATATATATATATATATATATATATATATATATGTATAACTTCAAGTTAAAACTAAGTCTAAACTAGTATCCATACTACTAGGTTCTTTTTATTTCATTTACTTATAGAAATATATATAAACTATAGTATATCATTAGGTTTTGTTTCTGTTATAAATACTTGATATTAAATATTATACAAGACGACCTACTAAATAGAGTACTAAAATATATGATGCTACTAGAAAAATTTATAAGAAATATTAATAACTCCTAATTAATATTATACAGAAAGTTAATATCATGACTGTTATAAGTTATATAGAGAAAGCCTTAGATACCTTTATAACTCTTTATAGTTTTAATATTATTAGAACTTAAAGTTACTAATATGAGTAGATAAACTATTTCTATAAATTTAATTATACTTTTCAATATATGAGTAAAGTATTTTATTATTAGCATTACTATACAAAGGCAAACACAATCATATCAGCTACTAATTTCTATAATTACTTGAGTATTATAAATAACCTATATTCTTTCAATATAATTCCAACATATTATAAGACTACTAAGTCTTCTACACTAAGACATTCTATTACAAGAGTATTAATAGAATTATAATATCAGAAGTAATAAAATATTATATATGAAGCTAGAGTAATTGGTTATATTTCTTCTATTATAAACATATTTCAACTTATAACTTAATTATTCTCTTAATTCTCTTACTTACTAGACTATATATAGAGCTTTACATATTTAGCCCCTTCTATCTCGTAAGTAGCCTTATATAATGCTTAGTAAATAATTCTTACAATAACAAAATACCTAGTTATATACTATAAGTTATAAATATCTCTATAAGTAAATATAGATAAAACGACCTAGTAGTATAGTTACTAATTTAAACTTAACTCTAAGCTAGAAACTCTATAAGAGCTAAAAGGTAGTAGAATAGTAACTAAATATGTAAAGTTATTGATATAAACCTTATAATAATCTCTATAGGAAACTATCATTTAATGCATTAGTAGTAACTGCAGAATTTTAAACTTATTATAATAATACTTATAATATTAATTTATACTAGCTAAATACTAATAATACTATTAGTATATATTAATAATACTAACTATAAATATACAAGAACGTCATAAACTACTATAGACTAATTAACTATCCTTTAAAATATAATAATAATAATAATAAGAATAATAAGAATAATAAGAATAATGACAATAATAAGAATAATAAGAATAATGAGAATAATAAGAATAATAAGAATAATAATAATAATAAGAGAATTAAAGAAATCAATACAGATAGTAGCTTTGAATTCTCTAATGATAGAATAAAGATTATTTATCTTAATAATAGTATTATTTATAATATAAAATACTTTATACTTATAAGTCTAAGAGTTTATTTAGAAGAACTATAAAAGTTAGAATTAGTAAAACTAAAGCCCCTCTCTATAATTCTAACTTATATTTATATTTTTAAACGTTAGCTATATTACTTTCTGCTTATGTTTGCAATGAAATACATTATTCTTCTATTAAGCTTAAAATTATATATAGATTGAAGAATGAAAAGAAATCTTTTATTAATAATATAAAAGTATAGAGTAATATCTATTACTATAGGGTTAAGAATAAGTATTCTAAGAAATTCAATCTGAAAGTAAAAGATAATACCATAGTCACTTATAATTATAATACTTATTTAATTTAAGGTTTTCAACTTATAATACTATTTAGTTTAGAGATATAAATACTCTTAAAATGTAATTCATTTTTATCTAAAAGGAAGGTTAATCTCTTTTAAGAATACTCTAACTATTAAATCTAGTTTACTTAATAAGGAAAATATATCTAACTAACTTGATTCTAATGATTCATCTGAAAATATAATTATTATTAAGTCTAATAGAGTTTATAGCTTTACTATAAATACTATCTATTCTCTTCTTTCTAATAAGATTATTGATAATTATAGTAACTTAACCCTTCTTCCTAAGAAAAAGCTACATAGTCTTTTCATAATTTATCTTAATACAATTATATATAGTATTAAGAAATTTATTAAAAACTTATCATATCTATAGAAATTCTTCTTTGAAATCTAGAAATTAACGAAAACTATAAATAGTATTTGTATGAAGAGAATGTACTTCTTGTAATTAAAAACTATTACTTTTAATTCTTTATATAAATTATAATCAATATAATTATAATTACAATTTGTTTACTTATAGATTTAGTAATGTATATACTACTAAATACATATTATTAGTTAATACTTTATATAAACTAACTACTCTTTTAAAAAGTATGAACTCTTACTTTAGTAATTACTAGATTTAAACTATAAATAAACACGTTAAATCTATAAAGTCTATAAAATCTTAGACTATGATACTACTACTTAATTTCTTTTTATTTAAAAGAATAATATTGATATATTAGAAAGTAGATAGGTTTATAAAATATAACCTAATAGTTCGAATCCTAATAATCTTATATATAGAATTAAATATATTGTTTGAAGGTTTAATTAATACTTTAGTATTAATTATTTAGAAACCTTCAGTACTACTTGAAACCTTTGAGATTATAGATATATATTTATTATATATATTTATTATATATATTCATTATTATTAGAACTTAATTTGATACAATATTACAATTATATCTATATATATAGAAATAGATAAAAGGTTATATATCAAATTACATATTAATTATATCTATAATAAAAGTACTAAAAGTTTAGCTTATAATACTAACTATAGAAATGGGGTTTTGATATATTTATCAAAGAAGGCTTTATCTAACTTGATATAGAGTCTTAAATTATAGTATTTATACTTTCAATCTATCGTATATAAAATCGGTTTTAAAGTATTTCATCATAATGAAAGAATATTTATATTTAATATTATTCTCAACAAAGGTAAATATTTAGGTATTTTAGTATATTATATTAACGATATACTATTAAGGCTACTAATTCCACTACTTTAGAGTATATTGATAACAATCTCAAAAAAGATGTTAGAATCTATAATCTAGGAAAGCTTAATATCCTTTTAGCTAATAATGTATTTATAAAGTTAGAAAATAAAGATGTAGAAATAAATAAATTTAAATATACTTCTAGAAGTTTTATTAAGATTAATTGAAAGAATATCTATAGTTTCAATATTTTAATGAATAATAAAGCAGATTCTTTATTAATAAGAATAATATTTTGAAAGAAGAGATATTAGAATATTAAAAAGAAAAAAGAGGTTTTATTATATGTAGCTTTAAAAGCTAGGCTAGATACTATTCTAACTTTTACTACTTATTCTTAATCTTCCTACCATTATTCTAAAAGCATTTTATTACTTTCAATACAATGTAGAGTTATTTAAAAACGAATTCTGAGTATAAGTTTATTTATCATTATAATAATATCAATTCTTTTGATTTATTTATATTTAGAGATCTAGATCAAACTAGGCATATTAATAATAGAAGATCTATTTTAGTTCATATATTTTACTTTGATCTTTATAATATTCTAACTTATAGTTTAGTAAATTAAAAATAGTAGCTTTATTTATTTATAAAATAAGGAATATAGGTTTGACAGATATTATTAAAACACTCTTTATTTGTATAATAGTTATTGTCTTATTAATATAACTTTAGGATTTAAGGCTATTAATAAGCTAATTACTTAAACAGATAATTAACTGACTAAAGGCTTTACTAAAAATACTAAGTTTTATGAAACAGCTTAATATATTAATATTTATTAGTACTATATTAGAGGATTTATTTGAGATAATTAGATTAACTTCTATTATATCAATCAAAATGATGTTTATCATTACTTTATTAGATAATTTATTTAAGATAGTTAGATTAACTTCTATTATATCAATAAAAACTATATTACTCAGTTTCTAATAAAGGTCCTAGATGTAAGTGAGTTTGATAATATTGTTAAGAGGACTTTATAGAATAATCTTAACATTTATCTTTCTTATAAAAGAAATCGTCTTACTAGTTTATTGTCTGAGAATTGATCTTTTCCTTTAATATTTTACTAATTATGGATTCTTCTGAGTTTTCTTAATATTTCTAATTAACTTTTAACTTTTCTATAAATCTTTCCTGGTTTTTAGGGTTTTTAGATTTTAATCTTTTCAATTTTCTCTATCCTTCTTATAATATAAGTCTTTGGAGCTTTTACTGCTTTTTAAGTTATAAAGGATTTATTTCTTTTATATGTTTCAAGCGGAAACATTAGAGTTCTAGATATTTAGTTATTATTTATATTTATCTTAATAACTTATTCTAAGTAAATAAAAACTTAAGTATTCTGTATTATTCTTATAACTTTGAATTTTCTATTTATTATAGAGAATTAATTATTAACGTCAAGGTTATATAACCTTTATTCTTTATATTCTGAATTCATTAAATTATAATATTAGAACATATAGTAAATAGACTATTTAGTAACTTAAGTATAATGAAGTTTTATATATTTAGCCCCCCCTCTAAGAGGTAACCTTATATAATACTTCGTAAATAATCTCTTTAATAGGAAGACATCTAGTTATATAATATAGCTTATATATATCTCTATAGGTAGATATAATTAAAAGAACCTAATAGTATAACTGTTAATTTAGACCTAGCTCTAACTTAAAAGCTACATATATATGTAGGGGCTAAAAAGTAATAGAGTGATAACTAAATATACAAACTTATTAATATAGGCTTTATAATAGTTTATATGTAGAGTTATATTTTAATATATTAATAATAGCTTTAAAGTATTAAACTTACTATAGTAATACTTATAATATTAACTCATACTAACTAAGTAAAATACTATTAGTATATCTTAATAATACTAGCTATAGATATAGAAAATAATAATAGAAAACTAACTAACTATCTTATAATAATACTACTACTAATAACAATAATAATATAAACTATTACTAAGTTCAACCCCTATAATTTTAATATAAATATTAATTTTATAAAAGTTATTTATTAAAGAGTAGTTTCTAGACATTACATAAGTATATATAGTTATATAATTAGCCGTCTAGTTACTAAAAAACCTATAAATAACAGTCACATACAGAGGTCTTTTTTCCTTACATATCTATATTTATTAAATAAAACTCTCTTTCAGCTAGTCATAGTTCAAAAGCGGCTTGCCCAACCTTAAAGAACAGTACTAATCTATCTATTACTACTCATTCCGTAATATCATTCATAATTATAAAGATTATGAATATTTTTATAAACCCTTGAGAAAAACTAATTTTATATAAAAGTAATTTTACTACTTTCTCTAGCTTCTTTAAAATAACTATAACTATATATTTAGTTTTAATATATTATTGAAAGATAAACCAATTAGTAAACCTTAAAGAAATACAATTAGAATAATAAAAAAAGGTTTAATACTTAAGAGTAAAATATTTAAAAATAACTCTTAATACTTTAAATATATTTTAGAAGTAACCTATTAAATCCTATTAAAAAATTATATATTAAAATTTATTCATTATAACATAGTAGAAACTAAGTATAAGAAATACTTTAGTAAGACTATAATAATATTATAATTACTTAAAGAATTTATACCTAAAATGAAAACTTTTTACGAGACTATAAACATAGTAATTATATAAGACCTTAATAATAATATGCTATTTAAACCTTAAGGCTTAAATCTATAATATACCCCCTATAACCCCTCTATTCTATTATTATAATAATATTTAATATCAATAACTTTAATAACCTTCTAGTAACCTTTATCACTTACATTAACTTAACTAATTAAAAACATTTATCTAAAATACCTCTCCGAAATACTATTAATATTAGATAGTCCTACTAATAAGGAGATTTAAATACTGCTAATATTAAATAGGTCTACTAATAAGAAAATTTATATTATATTCATTCTAAACAATCCTATACTATAATCCTCTCTTCTTAATACTATCTCTAAGAAAAATCAAAATACTTTTAACAAATAGAATAATAAAAAGTAATAGACATAGATAAAATAAGTTATCCTAAATACTACTATCCCAATAAAACTTCAGATAGAATATATAGATATTACTAACATTAAAGTCTTTAAAAAGAAATTAGACCTATAAGAAATATTACATTATACAACTAAGAAAGACTCTTTATATTAATAAGTCTTTATAGCAATCTAATAAAATAAATACAACTTCTCCCCTAATCGTTATGTTAGAATCCAAATTACTAAATATACTCTTAATATAATAAAACAACTTATCTTGAGGAATAAACTTTAAATATTAAATAAGAAACACAATAATAATTCTCTTAATAAACTGAAAATTATATTAATATAAGAATTATATAATTCTTCCCCTACAAATTACTTAAAGTATAACAACATGCTAGAAATTATAAGCTATTAGTTCTTCTAGCCTAGAAATTTATAAGAAACCCCTTTTTCCCTCTCTATATAATTCTATCCTACTGTCTTTCAAACTTTATGATTTTCTATTTTATACTTATTATAATATTATTATTATACTATTCTTCTACTTATATTTCTCTTTTATATATTTTTCTATTATAATGTTTACTACTACTACTACTACTACTACTACTACTACTAATTTTAAACCTCCTAATAATAACCCCTTTTATTACTATACCCTTTCTAAACCTACTACTTATACTTATAATAATTATATCATTAAAAGTAACTTTAATAAAAATAAACATTAGCTTCTTAACAAAATTATTTCTACACATTTTAACTATTATTCAAAATATAATAAAAATAACTTCTCTTAGACCTATATATTAAATTGGACCTCATCTTATTATAAATATCTAAAGTTAAAAGATAAATGTAAATAAAACTACTACCTTTTTACTATTAATTCCAAACTATATACTACTAACTATTTAGTTAATTACTTAATTATATGTAGTCAATATATTATTACTACTATAATCCCTATTACTAATAATGGAAATAACTCTAAAAGCTACTATATTTCTATTTTTTCGCTAGAATTCTCCTCTATAGTTTAATATTATAATAACTACTTTTATTATATTTAATAGGTATATCTAGTTTATATTACTACTATACCTATTACTCCCTCTTTATATATTAAAAATACCTTTATATCTACCCCTACTTTTACTCTTAAATAAGTCTTTACTAATCTTAGTAATATTATATAAATAATCATAAACCTCTCCCCCTCTTCTTTCATATTTTTATTATACTAAGCTTTCTATAGTAAAATATTTTGGTATATTCTAATAATTATATTATATCTTATTAACACTATAATTATATCCTTAGCCTTACTCATACTAGTTTACCTATCTACTACTACTATATAAAAACTAGCTTCTATTCATATCACCTATTACTATGCCTAATAAAAAAAAGAAACAAAGATAATAAGAAGAAAAGAGAAGAATTCCAGAAATACAAAAAAGAGTAGAATAATACTAATCTTTGTATTTAATTTATTTATTTAATACTTAAAAAATAAGTTTTTGGGTAATTTATATATATCTTCTATAAGATATTGTACTACTTAATTTATAATTTATATAGCCTTCTATTATGAATAAAGTGATATCAATCTATTACGTTTTCTATTATCTCTGTATTATAATTTGAATTATAATACAACCTTATTATTAATAAGACTTTCTAAAAGTTTCTATATTAAAATATTACAACCTTTCTACCTAACTAATATATTATATTTATAACCCTATCCAAAAGTCTTTTATACGATTGATATCTATTTAACTTTATATTTTTTATAAGTCTTACTGTCCTCTCTAATAAGAATTAAAATAGAATTAAAATATATATCTATATACTATGAAAATAATAATAGGCTATCTTCTATCTATTTAATAAAGTTAATATAAAATGTTGAATAAATACCTATAGAGATATCTAATATAACATTTAGTAAATTGAATATATTAATAACTTAATGTTTAAAACCTATTTAGTTAAACGTCTTATTTAATTAATTTATCTTAATATAATATAATAATAATTATATTTCATCTCTAACTTAAAACCTCTTAACTACTTATTATATCTTACTAATACCTATTTTATTATATATGATGAGTGAATAATATGGTATACAGTCTAAATATAAGTTGTTGAAAGGTATAATCTATTTAAATTAGAGTAAAGAACTTAAATATATATAAATAGAACGGTTAGGCTTTATATAAACTAGTATAGCTATATAGTAGTCTTAGTATTATACTTACTCTTTTATACCCCCTTAGTAGTAAAGCTACGAGAGATATTTTTAAATCCTAAGTGATATGTTATTATAAATAAAATAGGATGAATAGTATTGAAAATAATCTTTTAAGTATTTAAATAAAAGAAGTTATTTATTATAATAAACTTATTATAATTTATTATGTACTGAACTATTTTTATAGGTGTTAATAGGAGTATTTGGCTAGCTCTTTCTAAAATTAATAATTATTTCTCATTTTAATATATTGAAATAATCTCCCTATTATTTTTTATTACTATTTTCTTTCTCTTTACTTATATTAATATTTTTCATAGTTGCCTTCTTATATTCATAGGTAGTATATTTATTAATATATATTCTATATATTAAGCTTTAAATGAAATAAGCTATATTAATTATTACTAATATTCTAACTATAAGATAAACCTATTGAAATTAAAAAAGAAACTACTAAGGCTAAGGCTTTATATAATATTATAGTTAATCTATTATTATATCTTAATCTCAAGTTTCATTAAATGAATTTATTTTAATTTTCCCTTAGTTTATTAATAAACTTCAGGGGATACTTTCTAACTCTAATTTAAAAAGTAGTAGAAAATTAGACTTTAAAGTTATATTAGTTATCCTTTATTTCTATCTAAGAATTAATAATAAGAACTCTTAGATTCAAAATACTTTCTTTTACTCTTTTCAAGAAACCTATTTTATTTGATACTTTTTAATTCTTTTTATTTCTTATAACTTTATTAATAATTACTATTTTCCCCTTATTCTCCTTACTAGTAATACTTTTATTAACCTTAGTATTTTTATTTATAACTCGTCTATTATTAAGATTTAAATATAAGTTAGTAATATTAATAGTTCTTATCTATTTTCTTCTAATTTATATAGTTAGTATTAGTATAAAGCTTAAGTATTATATTTTAAAGCTTTTATTTATTTCTATTTTACCAAACCTTTTTAATTTGTCAGAATACTTACCACTATCTCTATTACCTAAAGCTTTTAATATATTAAAGTTAAGTAGTTTTATTAAGAAATTAGTTATTATTTTAAAGAAGCCTACTACTTCTAATAATTTAAAATATCCTTATAGTTATTTTAGAAATATTCTTACTTTTAAACTACTTTTTAAAAATAAAACGAATAATTTAACTTATAACTCTATAGCTAAAGATTAAGAAGAAGAGCTTAAATCTATTATAATAAAAAAGAAGATAATAAGAATAATATTAATAAACTACTTAAACTTCCTAAGAAGTATATTAAAATAGCTCTAAAATCTATAAATAAATCTACTTAAATTAGAAATTAGGAGATTTTATTTAAGATAAATAATTTTAAGTACTAATTTGAAGATACTAAGTATTAATTAGTTAAGCTAAATAAGAAATCTAATATCTCTAAGATAATTCCTATATAATCTATTTTATTTAAAAATAGTAATTTAGATAAGACTACTAAAGAGTATAAGAATTATTTCTTTAGATAAAGATAATTAGTAATCCTTAGCTTATTTCAACTATTCCCTATATTACTTACTACTTAAACTTTACTTTCTCCTATAGAAGCTATCTTTATATTATTAATATTAGAAGTAAAGATTTACTTTCTATTTATTATTATTAATATAAGTCTAAATTAAGAAGATATTATATTCTAATTTCTAATAAAACCTAGAAGGTATTTAAGAAGTATCTTAATATTATTTAGATTTTAAATAATANAAATTAAGAAGATATTATATTCTAATTTCTAATAAAACCTAGAAGGTATTTAAGAAGAATCTTAATATTATTTAGATTTTAAATAATAATATAATAAGTAATTTAATTTAAAATTGAAATCTTAGTTTTAAATCTAACTTTTTATAGTTAAGAAATAAGAAAGTTAGTAATATAAAGAATTTAATTTAAATCGTATTTTATTCTTAATAATAAAAAGAGTTTAAATCAACTTTCCTTAAGAATAGAAGTATTTCTAATTCTACTACTAGAGTTCTAATTATTATATAATTTATTATTACTTAACTATTTTAAGTATTACTATCTTTCTAACCTCTTACTACTAGTCTTATTTTTAGTATTTTAATTACTTTAACTAAATCTCCTATTAACTAAAGCTTTATATTCTAAATAGTTCTTAGTAGTTTTAAAAGTTAAAATCTTAGCTTTAGTACTCTAATAATTAGTTTGAATAGGTTTTTCCTATTCTTTAAATAAATTTTAATATTAGGTCTTTATTTTAGAAAATATAATTAATTTTCTATATCTCTTTAAGTTGACTTTGATATACTAATTACTACTTCTTACTTATCTATTTAGAATTCTAGATTTAAATACTTTATTTTAAATTGAAATTAAGCTTAAATAGAGAGTTTTATTCTTTCTAAGTAACTCGAGGAGTTCTACTACCTTTTGACTTTCTATATGAATATAATTAGAATTCTTTATTAAATAGTTAAACTTTAGAAATCTAAATTACTTATATATATTATTTGAATACTTAGAAATAAATCTAAAAAGCCTATTAGTCTATTTTAGCTAGTTTTAAGAGTATTATTTATATATTTATAGAATTAAGAAGTATTCTAAGTTATTTAAACTTTATTTAAATTAAATCCTTCATAAGTTTATCTACTAATATTAAATCTATAGATATATAGATATCTTTAAAGTTACTATTCAAATATTCTTAATATAACTATATTTATTAAATATCTATATCTTATAATCTAGTAGATAAATACTTACTATTTAAAATTATTAGTCTCATAAGTTTACAGTTATTATAATAGATTTTATAAATATCTCTAAAATTAAGTTTAATATTTTAAAATAGCTATTTTAATATTATAGCTTCTTTTGAAATATATTTACAATTAAGAAGTTTTATTTAAATTATTAATATTATAATAATATTTTATTAAGTAGTTTTCTATTAAATTAGTCTTCTAAATAAAGAGATAATATAGTTATAATTTAATCTTTAAGTTTTTTTATAGTTTATAAAAGAAGTATTTTTAGTAATTAGGAGTATTTAAAGTATTTTATTAATACTTCCTAAGCTTCTAAATTATAATACTAAGAATCTTATCCTATAGAAATATTAAATTATATAGTTAACTATATCTTAATATATTTAAAAAAGATTTATAAAATATCTTAAGAGTTAAGAATATATAAATAAGATATCTAGTTATATTATAATTAAAATATAAAGAATATAATTAGAAGTATTTAAAATATCTTATTAATACTTCCTAAGTTTTTAAACTATAGTACTAAGAATCTTATCTTATAGAGATATAAGATTATATAGTTAATTATATCTTAATATATTTAAAAGAAATCTATAGAATATCTTAAGAGTTAAGAATATATAAATAAGATATCTAGTTATATTATAATTAAAATATAAACAATTAAACTAAGTTTTATTTAATAAATATAAATTTCTTTTAGTATAGTTTAATTAGAATTCATAGTAAAAGATACTATTAGAAGTAGTATTATTAGAATTAGTTTATATTTAAAATTGAAGTATTTTGCGATTTTAATAATTATATATATTATAAATTAAGTAAATCTTTTGATACTTTTAATCTCTTACTATTTAAACTCCTAAGAAATACTTAATAAAGCCTTATTCTTGAAGTTTATAAGTCTATTTTATATTTTTAATAATTCTAAATATATGTTTTTAGCTATTTTATAATATAAGAAAAGAATATTATTTATATAGAATAAAATATATATATATAAACTCTTATTTTCAAATAGATAAAATTCTTCTAGATATAACTAAAAGCTTAATAATTTCAATATAGTATAAAAAACCTTATATTAAAATAGGAGTATATTTTAAAGTTTATAAAAAGCTTGCTCGAGTTCTATATAATATTTTATAATCTTAAATTTATTTAATAGTTTGACTATTATTAAAAGTCTATTTAGATCTTTTATAGTATTTAGAAATATATTAATAATATTAAACTATAAAACTTTAAGGTTAAATTATATTATAATTACTATAACTACTTCAAAAAGTTTAAATAATTAATATTATTATATATATAGTTTATAATAAATCGACTAGTTATAAATCTC
>QAPG01000712.1:0-15574 GCA_004366825.1 Colletotrichum spinosum
TAATAAGTATAAATCTCTTTTAATATAACTTAATTGGAATTTATAATAAAAAGTATTACTAGAAGTAGTATTATTAGAGTTAATTTATATTTAAAATTAAAATATTCTATAATCTTAATAATATATATATTATAAGCTAAATAAATCTTTTAATACTTTCTATTTCTTATTATTTAAACTCCTAAGAAATATTTAATAAAACCTTATTCTTTAAGTTTATAGGTATATTTTATATTTTTAATAATTCTAAGAGTGTTTTCTTCAACTACCTTATAGTATAAGAAAAGAATATTATCTATATAAAATAAGATATAAATACTCAAACTTTTATTTCTATATAAATAGAACTCCTCTAGGTATAGCTAGAAGCTTGATAGTTTCAGTATAATATAAAAAACCTTATATTAAAAAAGAGATCTTAAAACTTATACAAAACTTATTTAAATTATATATAATATTATACTATCTTAAATCTATCTAGTAGTTTAACTATTATTAGAAGTCTATTAAAATCCCTTATAGTATTTAGAAATATATTAATAGTATTAAATTATAAAACTTTAAAGTTAAACTATATTATAATTACTATAGCTATTTANATTATTAGAAGTCTATTAAAATCCCTTATAGTATTTAGAAATATATTAATAGTATTAAATTATAAAACTTTAAAGTTAAACTATATTATAATTACTATAGCTATTTAAAAAGCTTAAGTAGCTAGTATTACTATATATATGATTTATACTAGATTAACTAATTATATATTTCTATATATATAAATCTTCGCTTTATATTATTCTAAAAATATATCTATATCCATCTTATAAGTAAAAATCTATTTAAGAAGAAGGAGTTTTATTTTAATACTTAAGTAATTTATTTCTTACTAAATACCTTTTTCGTTTAACTTTATAATCTTTATTCCTATTATTTTAATAAAAGATTTTATAGTAGTTCTAAAAAGTTAGTAATATCTTTCTAAGCTTTTAGTAATATAACTAGTTAATTAAAATATATTTAAATCTTTGTAGAAAGATCTTTCTTCTTTAATATTATATTTTAAATCATAAGGAATATAATTAAAACGTTAAGACTATCTTTATCTAATCTTTACTATTAATTAAATAAATAGATATTAATAAAACTATCTTGATTATATCTTTATAAAATATAAAATATTATTATTATCTTCTTTCAAAAATACTATATAGTTATTAATATTAATTTCTAGCTTAAGTTATTATTATTATCTACTCTTATATAATTAGTTAAATTCCTAGATAGTTAAGTTTAATCTAATTAGTTAGAATCTAAAGCTATATTTGAACTTTCCTTGAATTAGTTAAATAGGAGTTTTAAGATAATTACTTCTTTATTTAGTTAAAATAGGTATCTCCTTTTAACTAGTTAGATTTCTTATTTTAAATCTACTATCTAGTTTTCTATTTATTAGTATACTTTTTAAATTCTAATTTGTTTTTAAAATTCCTTTATCTAGTTAAAATTAATTAGAAGTTTAAATTAATCCCATTAGTTTAAGTATTAATTTACATATAATTAAATCTTTCCTATTAATTCTTAGAATTAATTCTAGATTTAAGTTAATATTTTAATCTATTTCTAATACTAATAGGATAATTAGTAGAAGAAAAAGCTTTCTATTAAATACTCTTACTATTTTAAAATTTCTAAATACTTTAAAAATAAAATTATCATACTTTTTAAGAATTAATTTAACTAGTAATTTTACAACTTTCTTTATAAGTATTTTATATAAGTCTTATTTTAAATAAAACCTTATCCTATCAAATTTAATATTTTAAATAATAATAACTTTTTAAAAAATAAAGATTTAGATCTTATCAAAATTATAAATCTTTAGAATATAACTTACTAAATATCCAATATATCCCTTTAGTTCAACTTTAAATAACTTTTTTAAAACATTTTATCTATAATATTTCTTAAGTAGGTATATTTAATATCTATAAATATAAATCTATCCCTAGTAAAATTATAAATCTTAAAAAACGTTTAGAGTATATTTTAATACCTATTAATAGAAATACTATTTATACTAAGTTTCTTTAACTTAATATAATAATTTCTAATTATTTTAAATATTTAGAAATATACTATATAGTATAGCTACTATTTAAATTAACTCTACTTATAGTTTAAATAGTAGTCTAATAGGTTCTTATATTTTTATTCCTTAAACAATTAGCTTTGTTCTCATACACTTACCTATTTTAACTAGCTTTTTAATATAAGAAGGAAATAGCTTAAAATTAATTTCTTATTTTATTACTTATTTCTTTAATAATTAGTCTTTCTATTAATTACTATAACTATTCTTTTAATATCCTATTAAATCCTATGAATTAAAAAGTTTTTTGGCTTCTTAACTTATCTCTTAAATATTATTATTACTTAAGAGATTGAATTATAAATCTTATTTAGTAGTATAAATATAAAAAGTAAGCCTGAAAGTTTATCTTTAATAATACGTATTTAAGAATTACTTATATAAGCCATAGGAAAATCAAATAGATCTTAAGTAATATAATAAAATAAATAGACTAATTATAACTTTAAGATTTATCTAGGGATTACTTATTCAGAATAAGCTTCTATATAGTAAGAATAATCTAGTTATCTTAGTCTTATAACTTTTACTTCCTAAATATTAAAAACTAAATACTTAAGAGTATTTTTTAAAAAGTACCTTATTTAAAGGTATTATATATAAATATTATTAGACTGTATATCTAAGTGAGCTATCTTAAGGTAAAATTAAGAAAGTAATATATTAAGATATTTTAAAATAATATTGAAATTATTGAAATAGACTATAAGATAATTTAAAACTAATTTATATTTAAGGAATATAAGGTTATACTTTCTAAGTAACTATCTTAGAATAATAGATTAATCAACTAAGTTAAATTTAAAAGTGTAATTAAAGTTTATATATTAGATTTTAGTCTTATTAAGAAGTAGAACTTCTAAAGTAATGTTAATATAGAAGTTCTTAATATAAATAATATTATTTAATATTAAGTCTAATATATTCTTTCTTTTTAGCCATTAAAAATATTCTTAGTTACTTATTTACTTTATCTAATTATAGAAAAGTCAGTTAAATTATATTAAATAATATCTATTTCCCTACTTAATTTAAACAATCCCTTCTTAAAGAAATCTATTAAATTAGTAATATAGACTACTCCATAGCTATTAAATACTATACTTACTAAAAATAAGTAAGACTTTTAAATAATTAAGAAAATCTTAGAAGGAATTATAATTAACCTTTTAAATAGAAAAGGATTAATACTTATATATATTAAGTTAAAAGAATAATAATTACTACTATTAGATTTACTATTTAAAGGAGTTATTTTGCCTTTCAAGGTGTCTAAAGGCGCTTTTTTAAATTTATTAATATATCTTTTAGAATTTAATTATGTTGCTTTAACTAGCTTCTAATAAACAATATATAATTCTAAGTTATTCATTCTATTTATAATACTATTTTAAATAGTAATTATTATCTAAATATTAGAAACTCTAATATATAAACCTATTATAGTATACTTAATATATCTATAATCCTCTAGAAAGTATAAATAACTTCTAAAATTATATAAATACTTTAGTTTAAACTAAGATATACGATCTAATTATCCTATAAGAATAATTAATATAAATATTATTTTACTATAGTCTTTATTAAGGTTTTATTAGTATAAAATAAAATAGAAAAGACTTCTCTATATTTAGCTAGATTAATAATTTCTAAATTCAGAATTTCTCTTTTAATAATATTTCAATACTAAGTTGTAACCTAACTAGTTAAAATATATTAATTAAATACTTAAAGCTATTTTTTAATTATCAGCATTCTTTAGATTTTAAGAATCTAATATGTAATAGCTTAAAAGTTAATAGTATACTACTTATTATATTATATTAAACTAGAGATATTTAAACTAGATCTTTTAAGGATTTTCTTATATTTTATTCTGACTTATTATTATATAGCTAAATAATTTTAAATATAGTAATATTTCCGAACTTTTAGAAGAACTTAAAAAGAGATATTATTATTATTAAGGAGTTCTATTTAAATAAGTATTAGAAAGTTATTATTAATAGTACTATTAACTTATATTGAAATTATATTATAATATTTCTTTATCTCTTTACAGTTAGATTCTTAAACTACTTAAAATTTAAGATTTATTATATAGTAATTAAAAGTCCCTTTAATATTAAGAGTAAAGAACTTAATACTTATAATTATTTATTAAGTAGTATTTTCTTAGATAAGCTATTTATTAAAGTTTAGTAGATTAATTAGTTTTGAAATATTAAAATCTAATTTAATATTTAGATTAAAATACTTCTAAATATGTTAGCTACTTATATAGAATTATGATATAATATACTAATAGTTAAAATTAGAGCTATTAGATAGTTTTACTATTATATTAAAACTACTAATAATTAAACATATTATTTTCAAATTGTTTATTAAAGATTTAATAAGATGGATTAAGAAGGATTTTCTCTATATTAATTAATCAAAGGTAATTGAGAGATAAATTCAATATTACTAGGCTTATAACTATAATGAATAAATAATATAATATATAGTCTATAAATAAATTTTTAAAAGGTATAACTTATTCAAACTAGAGTATAGCGCTTAAATATATATAAATAGAATAATTAGGCCTTATATAAGCTAGTATAGCTGTATAGCGGCTTTAGTACTATACCTATTCTTATATATAAGTAATAGCCTAAGGTTTTCTAATAATAAAATAAAACTTGTTTGTTTTAATAGTAATAATATTTATAATATAAGATTACTTTATACTTTTATATTTAATAGCTTAATTAGAAAGGTTATAAGAATTATAATTAATAAAGTTGAAATCTTCTTTTATAATTTTAGTTTATCTTTATACCTTTAAAACTAAGTTATATTAGCCTTTATTTATATTTACAATAGAATACCTCATTCTTCTATTAAGTTTAAAACTCTATATAGATTAAAGAATAAAAGGAAATCTTTTATTGATAATATACATATTTAGAGTAATATCTATTACTATAAGATTAAGAATAAATATTCTGAGAAGCTTAATTTAAAATAAGAAAAAGTATTATAATTACTTATAATTATAATACTTATGTCATTCAAAGCCTTTAAACTTATAATAATATTTAATCTAGAGATATAAATATTCTTAAAGATTAATTTAATTCTTAATAAAAGGAAGAATTATCTATCTTTGATAATATCATAATAATGAGGTTTAATTAACTTATTAAAGAAAATCAATCTTATTAATTTAATTCTAATAATTCTTCTTAGAATCTAATTATTATTAAGTCTACTAGAATTTATAATTCCATTAAACATATTAGTTATTCTCTTTCTTCTAATAAAGTGAATAATAATAATAATAATAATTTAAATCTTTCTCCTAGTGAGGAACTAAATAGCTTTTCTATAATCTATCTTAATAGGATTATAAATAATATTATAAACTTTAATAAAAAGTCTATTATGTCTATAGAGATTCCTTCTTTAAATTTGGAAGTTAAAAAAACTATAAATAGTATTTATATAAAGAGAATATACTCTTTATGGTTAAACATTATTCTTTTTAAGTTCTTTATACTAATTATAATTAATTTAAATATAATAATAACTTATTTATTAATAAATATAGCAATTTCTATACTATTAAATATATATTATTAATTAATACTCTAGATAAACTAACTATTTTTTTAAAAGCTATAAGTTCTTATTTAAATAATAACTAGATTTAAACTATAAATAAAGAAGTTAAGTTTATTACATCTATAGACGTTTAGACTATTATACTACTATCTAACATTTCTTATATTAAAAAGAATAATACTAATATATTAGGGGATAAATAGGTTTATAAAATAAAACTAAATAATTAAGACTCTAATAATCCTATTTATAAAGCTAGATAAATTACTTAAAACTTCAACTACTATTTTATTATAAATTATTTAGAAACCTTTAGTATTACTTGTAAGTCAAAAACTTATAAATATATTTTAATTATATCTATTTATTATAACTAGACTTTAATTTAATATAGTATTACTACTATATTTATTTATATAGAAGTAGATGGAAAGATAGATAATAAGTTATCTACTAATTATATCTATAATAAAAGTTCTAAAAGTTTAACTTTTAATACTAACTATATGAATCAGCTTTTTATTTATTTATTAAATAAAGCTTTATATGAGTTAAAATAAAACCTTAAACCTTAGTATTTATACCTTAAATCTATCTTATAGAAGATTGGTTTTAAAGTATTTCTCTATGATAAAAGAATACTTATAGTTAATATTCCTCTTAATAAAAAGAGATATTTAGCTATTTCAGTATATTATTAATATAATATACTATTAAAAACTAATAGTTCTACTACTTCAAAGTATATTTATAATAATCTTAAAAAAGGTATAAAGATCTAGAATCTAAGGGAACTTAATACCTTTTCAAGTAATAATTTAAGCATTAACTATAAGAATAAAAGTATAGAAATGAATGAGTTTAAGTATATTGATAAGATTCTTATCAAGCCTAATAAAAAGGATACCTATAGTTTTGATACCCTCATACAAAATTAAACTAAATCCTTTATTAATAGAACTAATACTATTAAAGAAGAGATATTAGAACATTAAAAAGAAGTAAGGACTTTATTAAATTTAATTTTAAGAATTCAGCTAGACATTATTCTAGCTATTACTACTTATTCTTGATATTCTTTAAATCCTTCTAAAAACATTTTATTACTCTTAATAAGATATAAAGTTATTTAAAAAAGAATTCTAATTATGAATTAATCTATACCTATAACAATATTAATCCTTTTAATTTATTTAAGTTTATAGACTCAGATTAAGCTAGAGATATTAATAATACAAAATCTATTTCAGCTTATATATTTCTCTAGATTCTTATAATATTATAAGTTATGATTTAATCAAATAGAAAGTAATAACTTTATCTACTTATAAAGTTAATTATATAGCTCTAGTAGATACTACTAAAGAAACTATTTATTTATATAATAACTATAGATTTATCAATAAGCTTTTCGGATTCAGAGCTATTGATAAGCTAATTATCTTTATAGATAATTAATTAGCTAAAAAGCTTACTAAGAATACTAAATTCTATAAAACAACTAAATATATTAATATTTATTATTATTATATTAGAAATCTTATTTGAAATAAGTAAATTGATCTCTATTATATTAATATAAATAATAATAGAACTAATCTTTTAATAAAGCTTTTAGGTTAGGTTAAATTTAATAATATTTTCAAGAAAGCTTTATAGAATAATTTTCATATTCAGCTTTCTTATAAAAGAAATAGTCTTAATAGTCTATTTTCTAAGCTTTAGTTTTTTCTTTTAATCCTTTACTAATCTTAAGTTTTTCTAATTGTTACTAATTTCTTTACTTTATTTTAGAGTCTTTTCTTTTAAGTCTTTTTAGGTTTTAGGTTTTTCAGACTTTGTATTTTAAGGACTTTTCTCTATTTTCCCTACATAGGTTTCAGAGTTTTAATAACCTTTTAAGTTATAAAGGATTTATTTATCTTATATACCTTTAGGGGGAATATCAGAGTTCTAGCTATTTAACTATTACTTATATTTATCCTTATAACCTATTTTAAGTATTTAAAAGCTTAAGTATTCTCTATAGCCCTTATAACCCTATACTTTCTATTTATTATAGAAAGTCAATTAATAGAATCAAAGTTATATTACTTTGATTATTTATTCTCCCAAATAAACAAAATTTAATATAAGAATATTTAGTAAACAGACTACTTAGTAACCTAAGTATAATAGAGCTGAAAGCTCTATATAATATAAAGTTAACGTTTTAAAAAAACAAACTCTATTTAGATATTAATATTACAAAGTTCCCTACTTCTTATAGAACTAAAGCTTTCTATTATTATTACTATTTATATCAATCTTAGTACTATTTTCAGATATCATTCTGAATGATTTATTCTTTAATAATAAAGAGTTATTAATTCCCCTTAACCTTTTCCTAGTCACCTATTACTAGTTCAACAAAGACTATGATAAGACTACCTATTATTATAAGTAGTTTTATCTCTAGTTCTAATATCCAACTCAATAGTTGAGAAACACTTCTAATACTAATCTATATAAAGAGAGCCTTATCAAAACTAAGGCTTAATATATATAACTAAAAGTAATTACTAAAGTTATAAGATTAAGAATCTTTTTAAACCTCTTGAAGATAAAATAAAATTGAATGCTAAAAACTCGGTATTCTATAACCTATTACTTCTCTATATTCTTTATCATGAAGTTAAGATCCTCTTAGAATCCATATAGCTTTTTATAAGAGGAGAAATATGAGATAAGTATAATAATATTTAGCTATAGCTTCTATAATTAAAACTATCCGTTTATTAGATTAAACTTCAATAAAACTATCTTCAAAAGTATAATTAATAGGTAATTTATAAGTATCTAAAACATAATTATCCAGCTTTCCTATAAGTTACTATATTAAACTAGAAATTTCAAAAACTAAGTATTAATTAGACAATAATTCAATATTCATATACTATTATAATACTATTTACTAAATACTTTAGAATATTATAATAATATAATTATAGGGGTTTTAATAGTTGTTAAGTTATATTAGAAGTATGTATTCCTATATAAGTATTATTTATATATTAACTATACTCAATACATCAAGACTACTTACTAATAAGAATAAGTTAAGTCTTATTTTACTTATATAGAGATAATAAGTTGGTTTATATTGATAATAGAGAGCTTTTATATTAGTACTATAAAGCTTTATCTTAAGAGTAATTAGGGCTCAGTTTATAATAAGAATATTATAGATATCGAAGTCATAATAAATATTCGAGTAAAGTATAATTCATAGTAATTAAATATCTCAAGATATTCGAACCATATATTAATAACTATAAAGGTAAAAAGGTATAAGAATATAAGATTATTATAGAAGTAGTTATTAGTTATTTATTATCTATAAAAGGACTAACGCAAAATAGGTATACTAGCCACTATAACTACAAGGGGTTAGCTTTAGATTTGTCAGATTAGGGTACTATGGTACTTAAGCCTATGAATAGTTACATTAGTAACATATATTATATAGGCCTATATCTTTTTAGCTATATAGTTAATTTAATAATTAAGAGTCTCATACGCTCTAGGCTATAGGTTTAAGTCCTATTACTATACCTAGCGAAAATAGATATAGAGATACTCTATATACATAGAGATACTCCGTATATATATAGAGATACTCTATATATAGGCTTAAGTCTACTAGTTAGAACAAGCCTGATAGACTCTAATAGCCCTAAGGGGGTATATTAAATTAGGGTACTGTAATACTTAAGCCTATAAATAGTTACATTAGTAACATATATTATATAGGCCTATATCCTTTTAGCCGTATAGTCAATTTGACAAGATTAACTAGAAGCTACTTATAGGAGTAAGTAGGGGGATAGGAAAACTAAAGTTATACTATAAAAAATAGTATATCTACTAGTAGTTATAGTAGAAAACAAGCTATTAGCTTCTTTTACTTTTTATTATTATACATATTTTGTTTCTAAGTATTATAAATAATAGTATTATATTCTATCTGTAGTTTACCTGAGAAAATAATAATATCTAAATTATTAATACTAGACGTACAGATGCAGTTAATAGAACTACTAAGCTTGATATGAAGTATTATAATATCTTTTATTTATATATATACTATTTTATCTGTAAAACCTCTAGGTTTCTTATGTGTTCTATATATATATAATAAATAGAGTTAGTAGATCTAGTAGTAGTTGATTATAATATGAGTTTTACAGCTATTATTAAGCAATACTTAAGTAATATTCCTTTCAATCTATATTCATAATAGTATAGAAAGTCTGTTTATGTTACATTCTACTTCAGAATATTTTTAACTAGTTTCTTTTTCCTCTTCTATAGGTTCTAGCTTAAATTATTCTTAAAGTCTGAATTCCTAGTTCTATTACTAGAATAAGCTTACTCTAACTTTGTTTTTAGTAATGTAAGAAGTATATTTCTCTAAAGGTAATTCTAAATTACATATCTTTAGACTTAAGAATTGAAATATTTCTATTTATCTCATCATTATATAATACTTTATAGTAGGGTTTCTATAGTTATTATAGTTTGAATAGTATCTACTATTACTATATTCATTTTACTATTTATTCTTAAGTTATACTACTAGTCTATTCTAATAGCTTATTAGTTAAGTATAAGATATAATATCTTATAACCTTTTAACTATTCTATTATATTATATATATTATTAATATACTCCTTAAAGCTACCAGTACTGATATTTATACCAATTATCTCGTAGTATGACTTTAGAAATAAAGTAGCTTATAACTGCTAAATCTATTTAATATATAGCTATAAAGTATCATTTACTATAATAAGAAACTTCATAAAATAAGAGAAAGCAGTTACTAATGTATTAATGGTTTTTTATATACTTATTTAAGAGGTATACTAAAATATAATTTACTATATTTAGATCTCTCTATATCTCATCTAAATATTTAAGGAAACTATTTAGGTTATTGATACTCTTGAGACTATTATTTCTATAGAGTACTATTATAGTTAATTAGACTCTTATATTAAGGGATAAAATAATAGAATACTAGGTTTCTTAGTTCTTTATATTAGATATATAGTTAAAGAGTTTATTATAAATTGATTATATTTAAACTCGGTATTTATTCTAGTTCCCTGAGAACTTCTTAGGGTTAGGTATAACTTATTATTATATGAGTATAGCTAAATTAGTATTTAAAGCTAGTTCTAAAGCAGTACTAAGTTTTATTATAGCTATATGTAATAGTAAAGAGTCTATATAAACTCATAATGAGGTACTTATTTCAACTAGTATAGTAAATTACTAGTTCTAATATATTATAGTATTAGTAAAAGCGTCTATAAAGTCTATAACTAGATTAGTCTCGTTTTATCTTTCTATTATATAGTATAATTAGTAATAAGATATATAGGTAATATTGAGTTTAGATATATAAAACATATAGCTTATAAAGTTAAATGTAGGAGTAATTTAATTAATAGAATCTGAACTAAAAAAAAGAGTTTTTAGAAACATTATAGAACATATATATAAAATAGGTCTATCATATCTTATAGTAGTAGAATAAGCTCTACTAGCTACAATTAGTCCTAATAGGGTATAGCTTATAATAATATTCTAGGAAAGAATAGTTCTACAAATAAGTATTACTTATTTTAGACCTATAATTAGTAATAATACTCCTCTTTTACTAACTAAATTAAATATTATAGTAAGAGGCGCTTTACTATTTACTAAAGAAAATACTAGTGAATCTAAAGTTAAAGAAGTCCTAGAAATCTAATTTAAAGATCTCTAATTAAAAGGATTTGAGGATTACTAGTTTCAAAAACACTTAAACTAAACTATATAGTTAATATAGATTACTTATAGACTTAAGATCGATAGCTTTAGGAGATAAACCTAGACTAATAAAATCAGTAGTATATATATTAGTAATTATATTAAAAATAATATTTCCATTATTTTAATAGGCTTAATTACTTAGATAAATAGAAGATTAAAGATTTAGGAAATCCACTTAAGACTTTATATAGAATTAAGGAATATCCTAAAAAGTAAGATTAGAGATTAATTATATTTATATATACTTAAAAGATCTAACCTTATAAATTATATGATAAAGTTTAGTAAACTTATATATTATTCCTGAGGTAGTAAAGAAGTAATTATAGAAAAGGTCTTATATATTTACTTATTTCAGAAAGAAGCCTTCAATATTAAAACTAGGTTACTGGAATAAAATCTAGTAATTAATAGAGAAGTATAATAAGTCTAGTAGTATTATCGATAGATCTTATAGATAATTCGTACGTCTATAAAAAGAAGGTATTTATCACTTAATTTATGACAACCTAGATAGATAAAAAAAACCTTAATTATATTAACCAAAATGACTAAATTTACTTATTTCAATTATAAGAAATCTAGATATTTTACGTAGAACTATATTTTAATAATAAAGATATACTAGAATTGATACTAATAGAGAAAATACTTGATAAATAACGTTAACTTAAGAAGACTCAAAAGGAACTTCAATTGCTTTGAATATAAAAACATTTTTAAGATTTCTCTAATTTAGCGAAGTTATAATGATATAATATAATACTATTCATATTTGAAAGGTATTGTAAGAATAATAGAGACTCTCAATAAGGACTAGCTGTACAATTTAGAAGTAAATATTTATACTATTAATAGCTTATTATAATATGGTAATTAAACTCTAATAATCACAACATAACTTATTATAGCTGGTATAAGAACAATCTACTAAGACTATATAAAAGTAGTTATACTAATATCTAATCATAAATCAAAAATCTATTTTATGAACATTTTATATATAGAAGACTTTCTTATAAATATTCTTAGTAGAAAGAACCTTTATTTTAGTAGAACGTATTTCTAAAGAAATAGTATTATAAGTCTTAATAAAATTCCTTATATATTCATATATATCAAAGTAAAGATTTAACTTAATTAGAAAAAGCTAGTAAAATATTACTATTTCAAAAGTATTATTCTCTATCTAATAGAAGATAGATTTAGACTTAAAATATTAAAAATAAGATATACTAGGTTTTCAGATACAAAGTAAATAATCTAGCTTACTAGGAATATTCATTATAGGTAGAAGATACTATCCTAATATTCTATATAACTTATATTTTATTCAAAAGTCTCCGGTATTCTTTAAGAATACTTTAAGACAAAGTAATAAAAACTAGGTATATTATTGATATTACTGTTAGAAAGATAAAACTAATACGTTAATAGAAATACTTTCTACTAGTAATAAGTAATAAGTTCAAGGTTAAATTATTAATATTTAATAAGATAGAAGAATATTAGTATACTAGATATACGCTTTTATTATTAGATAGAAGAGTTACTTAAGAGAACTAATCTAATTAAGTTATATGAATAGTACTGGTGAAGTTATAATTACTTTTCTAATAATATTGTTGAATGATAATAATATAGAAATTAAAACATTTCTACTACATATCTATAAGCAAAATAAACCTTTGGAAAACATGATCAAGACTACATTAAATAAAACTATCCCTATTATGAATTGACCATAAATTATTAGAAATACTTATTTCGCTAATAATAATTTAGTGACTTAAGTAAAATGTAAAGAAATACAACCTTAAAATGAGAAACGTATCATAATTTGTTATAAATAAAGCTAAGCTTATGAGATATTTATTAAGTTACAAAATAAAGTTATTAATGTATCTAATATAATATCTTTCACGAATTGATAAATAATAAAGTTGGAAAGTTATAAGCTTTACGTTTTAATTACAAACTAGGATTATAGAATTATATTCAAACAGTTTAAATAGCTTTAGAAACCTTCTAATTATGACGTAGAATACTTCAAGAAATGCTAGAAGACATATTTAAGAAAGGTTAGTTATTTATATAACTATAGTAAATCTTATATCCTTTTACAGATAGGAGGTATAGCTATAGACTAACTTAGTTATAAGAACTAAAGTATGAAATAAACTTATGAATAACCAATCTTTATAGATAGATATTTACTTTTATAAGATAATAAACTCTATTAAAAAGAAATACTATAGTTTATACTATCTATAGAAAGTCTGTTGCTTTGTATAGGAAGTATTTAGTATTTAGCTAAGACCTGTATATCAACCTATAGTAAGGACCCGAAAGTCTAAATCTACTACATAGCTTATTATATAAAACAGCCTAGCTTAAAGGAGTATTTAAAGTATAAGTAGTATAGTAAAAGCTAAGAGAAGGGTGTTGTAACATTATTTAGCTTAAGATTACTTTATAGGTATTTTTGAATTTTTCTTATATGAAGAGATAATAAAATAATAAATCTTCTAATAATACAGATTAGGTAGATTAAGCGTATAGTAGATTATAATAATTAGTGTAGTAGTAATAGAACTATATTTACCTCCTGAACACTACTATACTATATACCTACTTAATCTTTATTTTTAAAGGATTTACTTTCTTTATGTTTTACTGGATTAAAAAAACCTAGAAAACTACTATAATATAATTCTAAGCTAGGTAATATTATAAATGTTTCTCTTGAGTTTTTGCTTTATTCTTTATATTATAAATAGTATTCTAGAATAAAGGCTTTTGTATAGGTACTGTATTGATAGATCTAGACATTTGGGTCCTGAATGTACTTTACGCTAGCTATTATAGCTATAGTTACTTTAAGTCTTCGAATCAGTATAATATCTCTAACTTTAAGTTATCTTAACTTTCCTGACGATTAGCTTATAACTATAAGTTATAGAATTCAATAAATATATATTCTTAGAATACAGTAGTATTTGATAAGTTACTTCTAATATATATTCAAAGTATTTAGAAGTATTACTAAATACTCCAATTTTAAGTATTAGATTTCCTTTTATTCTTTGATTCTTATGTTTCTTAGTTATACTAATAGTTTCATTTACTAGTAATAGTTAGAAGCTAAATCTAGCTATAATTACTTTAAGAAACCTGGGGAGAATATTAAAGTTGCTTTTAGGTAATTCCAGATTATTTTAGCCTTTATGAAAGTAACTATAGTTTTTAAAATTATTCATAGGTTTAATGAAGTTGATATTTATATTGAAGTTATAGGGGCTAGGTATAGCAATAGTTCTTATTATCATCATTATTATAGTTATTATTGTTAGTAGTATTACTATAGATAGCTATTAACTTAAATATATTAGAGAATAAAGGGAAGGCTAGTCTTCTATAACTCTTTTATATCTATAAAGCTAGTATCATCAAGATATACTAGTAATATTATTACTAGCTAGTATAAATCAATATTATAAGTATTATTATAATAAGTTCAATACTTTAAAGCTACTACTATAGAGACTATTATGGAGCTTATACTAATTTCTACGTTAAAGCCAAGTTTCAACTAAATATTATACTATTAGCAGAGCATTTCCAAACAATACATATTACATTATAAATACATATTATGTTATATATTATATATTATATATTATGAATATAAATATATCATATATACTTATAATATATTAGGTATTATTTTCTAATATATACCTATAATATAATACAAATATATATATATTTATATTTATAATATTTATAGTATAGTATATATTACAGGCATAAAAGATTCTTTTAAACCTATTATAGTTGACTTATAATATAAATATCATATTAATTATAAAGGGATATACTAAATATATTATTATGAATACGATTATTAGAGTAAAGTATTAGTATATCATATAATATATATA
>QAPG01000713.1:0-15624 GCA_004366825.1 Colletotrichum spinosum
AAAATAATATCTTATATTTATATATTTTATTTTATTATAAAATTTAAGATTTTTAACTAGCTTTTTAACTACTAAATTATCTATAAAAACTTTAAGTTTTTTAACTTTAGATAAATTTAATTTTAAACTTATATAATTATAATTATAATATTAATAAGTTACTTCTTTATAGCTATCTAATAGAACTATATATTTAGCCTTATAAATAGATAAAATTACTATGTTTTATTTTATAGTAGAATAGTTTATAATATTACTATTTCTTCTTAAATAGAAAATATAAGAAGAAGTAGATTCTCTATTATTTAGATTTCTTACTTGATCTATATCTATATATCGTATAATATTCATAATAGAAAATATATCTTTATAGTTATCAATAAATCTATATTCTTAATTATTATTTAAATAATCCTATATATAGTTAAAAACTAAAAAATAATTTTTATCTAGATTATAAGTAAATCAAGAATAGATTATTATTATAAAAGCAATATTAAGCCTTATTTTTAAACTAAATATAATAGAGTTCCTATTTCTTACTAAAAGTTTAAGATTTTAGTTTTTAAAGCTTTTTCTTTATTTTTAAATAACTTAATATTATTATTTATAGGAATTTTAAATTTATAAACAATTTCTTTTTTATATTTTTTAATACTTTTCTTAGTATATTTATTTTGATTAATAGCAACTACTTTTTCCTCTTAGTTTATAGATAAATTATAATTAAAAAAAGTAGAAGGTTCTCTTAAGTTCTAAATTTTTATTTTCTTTTTCAAAAGATTATATATATAATTAGCTATTTTTTAATTATTTACAACTAGTAATATATTATCAATATAATAAGCTAAAATAGCTATATGGGGTTCTTTATTCAAAATAGAAACAGCTTTGTTATAAGGAGAAATAATAAATCCCATTAAATAAAAGATATTCTTCAAATAATTATACTAAAGCTAAGGACTCTATTTCAAATCATATAATATTTTATTTAATAAATAAATGAAAATATAGTCTTTATTATTCTTATAAGTATAAATATTTAAATTTAGGTCAAATTCTAAAGATTTCTTTTTTATATTAAAATAAAATCCAGTAAGTAGATAAATATATATAGGTTTATTAATATTAGTATAAATAAATACTATAGTAATATTATATTATATTAAAATCCATCCTAAATAAATAGAAAGAATTATTATATATCTCTAACCTTTAAACCTATAAGGAGTACTAAAATCTCTAAATAGTTAATATCTAAATATTAATTATAGTTTTATACTACCTATAGGCCTAAAAGTTAGAGATAAATAATAATTCTTTCTATTTGTTTAAAATNTTATTATATATCTCTAACCTTTAAACCTATAAGGAGTACTAAAATCTCTAAATAGTTAATATCTAAATATTAATTATAGTTTTATACTACCTATTTAGCTTTATATGTAGTTTCTTTAGTTATAATATTTTTGTTTTAAATTATAAACGTATCTACTATTTAGAATATTAATATTTTTAATATTAATAGTAGATAGAAGTATTCCTTTCTAACTATTTATAGATCTTATTTATTCTATTTCTTTTCTTATAACTAGAATCTAGTTTCTATATTTAGGAGATTTAAATATTAGAATAAAAGAAGTAGGTTTTGTAACCTTATTTATTAAAAAAATATAAGAAGCTTGATTATCTTTATTAGTATTTTTATATAGCTTTATATAACTATTCAAACTAGGATAGTCTAAAATAATAAAAAAGATATTTTCTTTATACCCTTTATAGTCTTTTTTAGCCTTGTCTATTATAATAAGCAAATTAATATATAGGTTGGATTTTCCCTAAATATTATTATTACTTTCAATATTTAATTCTAATATCTTATTACCTTCAATTATTTTAATATTTAAATTTTCTTTTAGAATTATTCTAGTTATTTCTTAGACTTTAGTAATGAGATTTAGTAAAAAGTTATTTTTATTATTATTATTCTGACTTTTACTAGAAATACAATTATCTAGATCTAAAAAAAGATTATTATTTAATTAACTAGACCTACTATTATTAGAATTCTTTTATAAACTAATAGATAAAAATAACTCTTTTTCTAAAGTATTTAAAGTATTTTCTAGGACTTTTACATTTCTAGACTATATAGCTCTCTTTTCATTAAAATCCTAAATTTTATAAGTATTATTTCTATAAGCTATAATAGCTTCTTTATAAGCTTTTATATCTAATCTTTTAGTATTAAGATCTTTATCTTTATAGTAATAGAAGTAATTCTATATCTTAATATTATTAATATTAAACTTTATTTTATTTCTTAATTTATAGGAAGTCTTAAAATATATAGAACTATAAGGAGTTCTATTATATATATAGAAGGTATTAAAATACCCCCTTATAAATAATTAGTTAAATCTAAGTAATGAATTAGAATTCTAATTTTATTAATTAGAGTTTTTATTATTCTTTCTATTAAACTATTAGGTTTATAAATATAAAGAAGCTTAATATTATAAATAGTACTAAAATACGAATAAATATCTGTTATTCTTTTATTAGTAAATTTATTACTTCTATTAGTATTAAATTCTTTTATGTGTCTCTTATTATTATTATTATTTACTAACTCTTTAAATTCGAAAAGGACTTTTAAAACTTCTCTAGCTAAGTTCAATTTTAGTAAGAATCGCTTGATAAACCTAATTAACTTATTAATAAATAGAATAAATCTATTAAATCTATTATATATCATAAGATTTATAAGTCTATATAAATCTAAACCAATATAATCTAAATATTAAAGATTTAAAACTTATTTCTTATTCTATTTATTAATATCATTTATAAAGCTTTTTTTAATAAAAGCTTTATAAATAGAAAGAGCATCCATTTTATTTATTTTATAAGATAGATTTAAAGTATTATTTTTCAAACTATTTATAACTTTTATATTAATATAACTTAAGCAGTTATATAAGAACTAATTAAGTATTATTTTTCAAACTATTTAAAACTTTTATATTAATATAACTTAAGCAGTTATATAAGAACTAATTATTCTATAATAAAGTAGTAGAAAGAATAATATCCTTTTATAAAATAAGAATATTAAATTTATATAAATTATTCTTCTTAAATCTTACTATTAAAGTCGAATTCTTTTCTATATTATATAATATAGGTTTCTTCCAGAAGATTGATATAATTCTTATAATATTAAGTTTACTTTAAAATAATAAATTAATCTTTAATTCTAAAATATAATAAACTTCTTTTAATATACAAATCTGATTTTCTAGAGATATTTTTAAATCTCCTACTATTCTTACTATAAGATATATAATCTTTTTCTATTGAATCTATTTTAGAATTAGTTTTATATTTAATAAAATAGACTTACTTTTAACTATATAAAGAATAGTAGCTATATTTAAATAAAAATAAATATTTCTATAACTTTCCTTTTTGACTAAATTCCTAAGATTTCTAGTAATCTACTAATATATTAAAAAGCCTAACGTTATGTTATTATTATTATTTCTTTTTCTACCGAGGTTTTAAATTATTCTTATATTTTTAAAAACTTTATTACCTTTAGAAAATATATTAAAATCTATATCTCTAGAAATACATTCTTTAGAAATAAAACTTTCTTTATGTTCTGATAATCCATTTTCTACTTCTTCACTTTCTTTAGCTCTAATTAAAATAATATTAATAAATTCCAAATTCTTTTTTTTAGATTTCTTCTTATTTTTATTATTATTCTTTATAAGAATATATTTCTACTAACTTGAAGCTTTTTATAGATAAAAATAGGTATAAACTTCTTTAGTATAATTATGTTTCTTATAATCTTTATAATTAATTCCTTTCTATTTTTAAGATAATTTTCTAATAGTTGTAAGATTCTTCCTTTTCTAAATACCTTTAGTATAATTAATTAACTTATTATTTTTTCTTCTAAATCTATCTGATAAATCGGAGAATAAAGAATTTAAAATGTAAGTATTTTTATTAAACTTAAGATTCTAAGTTATAGAAGTAATAAAACTCTTATAATTAGAACTAAAACTATTTAAAATATAAGCTATAACTACCTATTTGAATAATTCTAATTTATTATAAAATAGATTATTAATTAATTCTTTAATTTTATTTAGAAACTCTTCTATACTACTAAAATTACTTAGAGTAGTATGAAAGAATTCTTTATAAGTTAAGAATTTATTAATAACTCCTAAAGGCTTATAGAGTTTTTATAAATATTTCAATATTTATTAAATATCTATATTATTTTTCATTATTTAAAGAGGGTTATCCCTATAGAATAGTTATATATAATTTGAAGCTTTTTTATTTTTATCTTTATTTTTAGAAGTAATAGGTTTAGTAATATCTATAGAAATATCTTTACTGATAAGTAAAGTTTTAATATAAATAGATTAGACTTCATAATTACTACTTCCTATTAATTTAGAAATAGTAATCTTCTTAGAGTTACCTATTTCTCTTTGAAAATAAAATACATTATTAAAATATATAAAATGTAAAAGGGGTTTTTCTTTAAAAAGATATAAAAGTCTTATAATATATAATATAGCAAAATACTGCATTTTCTAAAGAGATAGAAATCAAAAGATCAAAATCCTTCTTTTCTATTTAAAATAAAGATATAACTTAAAGAATAAATCTAGAAATTAGAAATCTAAATCTTAATATTTAAAATAGAAATAAATCTAAATCATGATATTTTTCTTTTTCTTTCAATTTCCTTCTTAATAAAATCAATTGAAAATCGAGGTAAAATTCGAGATAAAGAAGTTGATTTTCTATATATATTGATCTTTTTGCTAATAAAATAATTTAAAACTAAAGAGGAAATAAACTTAAGGGTAATTTGAAAAAGTAGTAATTGAGAATAAATCTTGAATATTTAAAGAATTAACAGGAGTTGAAATAGGCGGAAAAATCGGACTTTTAGGTGTTAAAATAGGTTGTTAAATAAGGTTGATCTTTTATAAAAATAAAGTAATTCTAGTAAGATATTTAGTTTCTATAAAAGTAGTAAAAAGGTAGAGATTCTATAGATTTTATTATAGTATTTGAGTTTTATTAATAAATAAATAGAGTAATCTTTTAATAAGTAAAATAGAGAATCTTCAGGCTAAGAAGACCTAGGTTTATAACCGATTAGAATAGATAAATAGGTAGACAAATTAATAGTTAAATTATTACTATAGATAACTGTAAAACTAGAAGAAATATAATATAATGAAAGTAGTTTTCTTAATATGAGGACTTATTCAAAACGTTTATAATAATAATAGTTAAATAGAAGAAGAAATAGTAATTTAATTAATAGTATTATTAACTATTTCTAACTATTACTTATAGAAATATTAAGATTATTATATAGAGGGTTTATTTTAGAGTTCTAGTTATACTACTAGAGTTCTAGCTATAGCTATAGCATATAGGCTATTATAACTATAGTATATAAGATATTATAACTATAATATATATATTTTAATATAGCGTCTAGGCTATTATAGCTATAGTATATAATATATTATAACTAAAGTATATAGGCTAAAGCGTAGTATATATTATAGTATAGTTATAATATATTAGTTATTAGAACTATAGTATATAAAGCATTATAGTTATAGTATATATAATTTGAACTACTTCTAATATCTTATAAAAGAGTAGACTTCTATACTTTTACCTTATTTACTTAATACTTACTAGGGGTAAAAAGGTAAGATAAGTATATATTTATAGAACGATCTTTATACAATTTATTTCTATAGGAATATTATAGAAACTCTTATTAATTCTATTAGAATAGTAGAGATAGAAGTTCTTTAGATATTAGAATAAATCTAATAGAAAGCTGTTTGCTTATCCTATTAGAAAATATATACTTATTCTTTGTTATAATAGATATAATATTTCCAAGTACTATAAATGATCAAAACCGTATTCTACATATAATTTACTTAAAAGAATATAAATATTTAAACTATTAATAATGTAAATCTAGATATCGTAGATATAATTACCAAGTTTAATATTGAATAGTATAATATGTTTTATGAATGTATATATTATTTTATCTGTAAAGCTTCTAAGCTTCTTAAGTATTTTAAATATATATAACAACGGAATTAGTAGACCAAATAATAGTTAATTATGTTATAGATGTTATTACTAATATCTAGGAACATTTAAATAATACATTTAATATTAATATATATATCTAATAGCATACAAATCTCTTTATTTTCTGTCTTATTTTACAATATTCCTAATTAGTTCTTTCTTCTTTTAGAAATTTAATACTCTAACTTAATATGAGACTTCTTTGTTTCTCAATTATTTGTAAAGTCTAGGTTTCTAATTTTACTATTAGAATAAATTTATTTTAAGGTTATTTTAGTAATATAAAAGATATAATTCTCTAGATGATTTCTAATTATATATTGCTATATTCAATAGTTAAAATACTTCTATATATCCTATTATTATAAAGCACTTCATAGTAAAGCTGCTATAATCCTTATAGTTTAAATAATATCTATCATCATTATATTATTACTACTATTTACTGTTTGATTATATTATTAATGTATTCTAATAGGTTATTAGTTAGATATAAAATGTAATATTCTATAAGTTCCTAAGTATTCTACTATATACTACATATTTTTAGCATACTCTTTAAAGCTATTAGTATTAATATTTATACTAATCAAATAATAGTATAACTTTAAAGATAAAGTAACTAAGAAATAATTAATCTATATAATATATAGCAATAAAGTATCATTTATTATAGTAGAATAGTTCTTGAAATAGAAACAACCTAGGAAAGTATTTATAGCCTTTGATATAGCTATTCACAGAATGAATTAAAATATAGTTTAGTATATATAGACTTTTATATATTGAAGTTTAGGTCAATAAAGAATTATTCAAATTATATGTATCTTAATGGCAATTCCTTCTATAAAAGTCTTCTATAATTAACTAGACTTTCATATTTAAAAATAAATTAATAGAATAATAGGTTTCTTAGTTATCTATGATAAATACATAATTGATAAAAGACTTATTATAGATCTACTATACTTAGGTTAAGTACTTACCAAACTTCCCTTAAAGCCTCTTAGAATTAAATATAAGGTGTCTTTATATAAGTATAATTATACTAGTATTTAAAGCTAGTTCTAGAATAGTTTTAATACTTATTATAGATATATTTAATAGTATAGAGTTTAAGTGAGCTCATAGATAAGTAAGCATATTAGTTAATATAATAGGCTATTAGTTTTATTATACTATTATACTAGTAGAAACCCCTATAAAGTTTAGAACTAGACCATCTTATGATATATTGCTATGATATAGTATAATTAGTAATACAATACATAAGTAATATTAAATTTAGATATATAAAGAATATAGTTTATATAGTTAAATATAGAAATATGTTGATTAGAATAATGTAAGCTAAAGGAAACAAATTCTTTAGAAACGTTATAGAATATATATAAAATAGGTCTATTATAGCTTAAAGTAGTAGAATTAGCTCTACCAGCTATAGCTTTTTCTAGTACGATATAGCTTATAACATCTGTAATATCTTTAGCTGGTACTTTTAAGATATACTAAGAACATTCTAATTCGAAGCAATATTATAAGTATTATTATAATAAGTTTCATACTTTAGAGCTTCTGTTGGTATATATTAAGTTGTAGCTTTATAACTATTATAATATACATACTAATAAGTTTATATATCTAATTATTGTTCTATTATTTATTAACTTCTATATACTTTTCAATTAGACCTGGACTTAGATGATTAGTTACACTAATATAGGTTTTTAATTATATATATTTATAGAAATATATTTAAACTGTAATATAGTATAATATATGTTCAGCCCCCTACCTAGTAGGTAGCTTTATATAACGCCCGATATAAAGTCTCTATAATAAAGAAGCCTAGTAATATACTATATTTTATATACATCTCTATAGGTAAATATAGTAGAAAGGATTTAGTAATATAATATTTAATTTAAACATAATCCTAACCTAGAAATCGGTATAGGCTACATGATAGTCTCTATAGTAGTAGCTTCAAAGTATTAAACTTACTATAGTAATACTTATAATGTTGACTTATACTAGCTTGAATGCTACTAGTACACCTTAATAATACTAGCCTTATAGATCAAAGAGAGCAATAGACTATAGATTAACCCTTTCTTTATCTTTTTAATATATTTAAAATAACAGCTATCTCTATAATAATACTACTGCTGACAATAATAAGAATAATAATAATAAGAATATAAACTACCCCTAGCTACTATTACTATACTCAACCCCTACAACCTTAAGAATATTAATCTTATTAAAGCTGTTAATAACTATAAGGACTATAGCTATTTTGATAAAAGCTTAAATTAGCTAGTATTATATAAAAGTAACTTTACTACCCTCCCTAGCCTTCTTGAAATAACTATAGCTAAATTTAACTTCGAAATATTACTAGTAGATAAAGCTATTAGTATAGTTAAGAAGTATAAGATTAAAAGAATTAAAAAGAATCTAGTATTTAAAAGTAGGATATTTATTATTAAATCTCAATACTTCAAATATATATCAGAAGTAGCTCGTTAGATACTACTTTATCTTTCTAAAAAGAATATATTAAAATCTATAACTTATAATCTTTAGGTAATAGTTAGGAAGGCTTAAGATAGTATTATTAGGTAAGATAATCTAAAGTTAGAGATATTTTGTAATATTCGAAGACCTAAAGTAACTATAGCGATAGCGGTTAGTATAAAGTCAGTTAGGGTATAAATCCTAGCCGGGTGCTAAATATTCTCTATGTGAAGCAAAAGGCTTTTAAACTGTGATATAGAATTAAGTTTCTTTCTATTATCAAGATCTTTCACGAAGTATTATATAAAGCTTTCTAAAAAATGGGGAACTAGATTTGTAGAATAGTATATTATCATTACTATTAGGATTGAATATATTAATCTCATTACTTTTACTACGTTTTACAGGAAAATGTACAAACTCTTAATTTCATACATGATTTCAACTATATATTTATCATTCCAGGAATTGGTATACTATAGTAAGCCTAGGCCTAAGGTTTCTTTTTTTATATAACTAGTACATATATGTAAGCTATCAGCCCAGATCTATAGTACTTGTCTTATGAATAGTAATATGAAATACATAATATATATACTACTCTACCCTTTAGATTTCAGAGTAATAGTTTTATAATTAAACTGCCTTTTCTACTACATATCTATAAATATAGTAGTCTATACTTAATATCATTTTCCAGATTCCCCCTATTTTCTATTATTATAAGACTAGGTTTAGAAGAAGTTATTTTATTTATTCTAGCCTAAACAGCTAGTACTTACTTTGATAGTACCTAGGAGTGGATTTATATCTTTTTAGTTCCTCATAAATAAGAATAAAGAAATACTTTAATATTATTTGAAGTAGATTGAAGTTAAAAGACATAATATAATATTATTATCCTAACTTATTAGATAATACTGAAATCCTTAAGACTTATAAGAAAAGGTGTTTTAAGTATTAAAAAGTTATAATACGTTTATTTATAAACTTAATACTAATACATAAGAGGAATAATAATTATAGTCTAGGTATAAATTAATCAAAAAGTAAACGACTATAAAAGTAGTATAAGAAACCTGACAGCTTGTTTATTCTTTTTATGTAATAGAGTTAAGTTTATAAATTTAGCATACAATACGTATTTTTAACTTATAATAATATAACTTAAAGATTAAGAAGGGTTTTATCTCATTATAATACAAGAACTTTCAAAGATTCTTACAGAATTAATAGGTCTAGTAAACCTAATTTACTAGCTTTTATTAAACATAATAGAGTAGTTTAAAGAAAATAGAATTTATAAAATAATAAGTAATTTATAAATCAAAGAAAAAGAGGTTGAAGAGAAATAATAGAATATATAATTATCATATAATTATTTATAATTAGATTAACTTAGAGATTAAGATTTAATAAAAATAAACTCAATTTTTAAGACGATTAGTATAAGAAGTCAACAAGTAAATTTGTAAACCTAATCCTATATAGAAGTATAAATTGAGTATCTTAGGAAATCTAAGAAGAAGAATACTAGGAAGATAGGTTTCAATTAAGGAAATTATCTTTATATATGTTACTAAAAATGATTTATTTTATAATAGTATATTATTACTTAAGAAATACTTAACAATATAATAATAGTAATCATAACTACTTAATAGTCAATTGATAAAAGGGAACTTCTAAACTTTCGTAACTAACTATAATAGAATCTTTATTTAATAGACTAGTTCTCGAGGGAATTCAACCTTACGTAATAGCTATTTTTAATAAATCTAAGTATACTTTTAAATCTAATTATAAAGAAGATTACAGTATTGAAAGATTTTCTATATAGGTTTCTAATATTTACTTAACTATAGTTGGAGTTCAAAAGTCAAGGAATAACTACAAAGTATACAGTAAAATATAGTCTTTTCAACAGCTTATATCAATAACTATTTATAGTATCAAAAGATTGTAGAATTTCATATGAAGCCTTTAATATTTAATCTATATATAGACATATTTTGGATTTGTTTTATATAATAGTTTCGGCTTATTTAAGATCATCTTTAATTATAAGTAGCTGGTTCCTTATTATAGTACACTTTAGTAGTGAATATAATATAGTTAGTAATATTTTAATATAGAGGGTTAATTAAATTCTAGACTCTTTACTTTTGTAGTTATTCTAAAGTTAATACTACTGTCCAAGTATTACTAGAACTTCTTTTTTAATATTTCTAATATATCTAATACTAATTTAGCTTTTAAGATATCTATTTTGCTCTTCTAGGCTTTGAATAAAGAATACTTGAACTTGCTGTATTTAGTAGGTTTTACATAGCGCACTGTAACCCGTCCCGAGACCTTTAACTCCTTACTATACTTAATAACTATAAGAGAATTTATAATACCTCTAAAAATAACTGTTACTTAGTTAGTCATATTAAAGGTCTTTAATCTATTTAAAGTCACATACCTCTTAGGAATCCTTTAAAAGAAACTATACCTAGTAGTCATCTCTTATCTTATAAATCCTATAGATAATACTAATTCCAAAGAACTACTTGAATAGAAGAAAGTTTAAGTAGTAAATATAGTAAGTTAATGAAATAAGTAATAAAAAGAAGATATGTATATACTTATATCTATTATAATTACTTTTTAAAGGATTATAGTAAAATAATATTAATATTAGCTAGCTAGTAGTAGTTGCTATATACAGTTTATATAACCGATAGAAATACTAGTTGTAGTTGTTAACTATAGGATTCGAACCTATTGCTCTGATTATAAAATAGTAAAAGCCAGCCAGATATTAAACCACTACGTCAAAAAAGTACTGTTACTGGGTTAATAATAATTAACAAAGTTCTGTAGGCTAAGAATATTTCTAAGTTTATAGGAAATAATATTTCTAATTTCCCAGATAATTATAACGTTATATTAAAAACCTTTAATAAGTTGAAATATAAGATTGTTCTTAAACTCTGCTTTTATTATAATATATAGTATAAATATATTATTCGAATTATAATAGTTAATAGGTATACCTAGACAAATACTGGAAATATTCTTCTAGACATTTATCATATTATTAACATTATCAATAGCTATAATTCTAATAAAGAAGTTTATATTATAAACTGTAGCATTAACTTAACCTTAGATAGTTTAATAGAAATAATTAATTACTTAGTCATTATAAATAACTTCCAGAGAAAATAGAAGTTTATAGGGTTATTATTTTACTTAGTACTAACGTTATCTGTATTTCTTCACATTAGCTCTTACTTTAAGCTTTTGAAGAGATTACTAGGGGGTTTGACTATAAGATTCTTTAATTAATCAAAATATCTTACAATTCTTTTAAGTACTTACTAGCTTAATAAGCTAGAGATTAGACTCTTTTAAAAGGATTGACTAGCTGTCTTATTTTTACTGTATTAATAATTATATCTACTAATTTAATCTCTTAGTTAAAAGCTCTAAGAGTTATAAGGAAAGTTAGATCCTCATATAAAGGTTTAGTAAAATAGTAAGCACCTTTTATCCTAGTATAAAAGGTTAGATTTTAGTTGATGAATAAATATTTATGAGAATAGAAACTAGTTGTTATAAGTTTATAGATAGTTTTAAGAAAGTTTAAAGACTAGTAACTAAGTTATTTCCTATAGATATTAGTAATAGTAGTAGCTTTGGAATCTCTACTATAGATTCATTTATTTAATGTACTACTTTCTATAATAATAGTAGTTTACGGAAGAAATAGTGGACTTTTGAATTGAAGTAGTTTCTAGTACTATAGTAGTCTTTAACACTAATATATATAGAATTATCTTATAGTATATTACTAACATAACTTAAACAGTTACTAGAAATATAGTTACTTTCAATTTATCTAGTAGATTATTAAAGAGATTAATTATCTTACTTATAATAACTATGATTCTTAGGTTAGTAAGATTTATATAAATTTAGATATGAGATTATTAGGTTAGTATGATTTATCTAAATTTAGATAAAAAAAAGAGTAGCTTTATATGGGATAATTGTACTAATAAGTAGCTTAATTATGAAATAGTTCTATTATTTATTATTAAGAGATCTTAGATTTACTTAGCTAGAGTATTGATAGTGATTTATAGCTAGACTTAGTATTATAAACTATACCTAAATACTTAGCTAAGATTATACCTAAATATCCAATATTTTTCCCCCTATTTAGGTAAAGCTTAAGTAAAGCCTAGAAAATGTATATTTAAAGAGATTATATAATATAAAAGTACAAGGAAACTATTACAAGCAATGCTTCATTAGAACTAGTTATAGCTAGTAGAGCTTATTCTACTATTACCAATTATAAGAGACCTATTTGACATATATATTCTTTTGTTTTCTGGAAATTCTTCTTCTTTAGTTCAGAATGTTTAATTAAAATACCTTTATATTCAACTATATAGGCTATTATTTCTATATATCTAAGTATAATACTATTCATATATCTTATTATGAATTACTCTATATAATAGAGGTATAGAATAAGAATAGTTTACTTATAGACTTTATGGGAGTTTTTATTAGTACTATAGTATAATAGAACGAATAGCTTGCTATACTAGCTAATATAACTATTGAATATTAGGCCTATTTAAACTCTATATTATTAAGTACACTTATAATAAATATTAGAACTACTCTAGAACTACCTTTATGTGCCGATCTAGCTATATCTATATACTAATAATTCATACTTCACTCTAAGATGTTTTTAAAGAATTATAATAGATATTTAACTTAAGTATAATAGATTTATGATAAGAGTTTTATGAATTATATATTTATTATAAATAGTTACGAGGTCTCGTATTTGATTAATTTATGTTTAAATATAAAGGTCTAATTAATTATAGTAAATTCTGTAGAAGTCGTAACCCTTAACGTATATATACTTTAAATACCTTCTTTATATATTTAGATTAAATATAAAAGGATTTTGTTAGTTTATAATTAGTGAACAGTATAATTAATTGATTGTTTAAATAGTATATAGCTAGTTATATCTATTAATAATATATATATTTAGATTATAATATACATATATATATATATATATATATATATACATACTATATACCATAGGGATAAATCTATATATCAATCTTTCTACTCTTATTAGTTTAAATAAATAAGTTAACTACTAAGTTCCTTATTACTATAGTTCTAGCCACTTTAATACTATATTTAACCTAATACTACTAAGACTCTCTTTTATAGCTAGAGTATATTAAATACTAAAACTAATATTAAATATAAAAGTAGTATAAAACATAGCAACAACATCAATTTACGTCTAGTTATGTAAATCCTTTTAGCTACATCAGAAACTATAAGAATACTATAAATAGTATTTCTCTATAAAAATAGACCTTTTATTTAATACTACTTTAAATACTTTAAATTCTTATTATAATATACCTCTCTCTTCTTTTTGATTATGCTTTCCTTATTATTCTATAGACTTTGTTTTTATTCTTATTTTCTATTCTTATCAGTATTAATAACTTTTATAATCTATCTTCTATCTATATCATTATTTCATTTACCTTTATAAATCTCTCGAAGGTCTAACTATTAGATTCTTTAATTATACTATTTTTAAAACTGTTCTTCCTATTAATCTAATATATTTTAAAGGTTTCTTTTTACTTATATAATAACCCAAATTTTATAATATTAAATATGGGGTATTTCTCCTTTATAGTATTTAGTTTAATCAAATATTCATAGAACGAATACGATTTGATATAAATTACTATTAGTATTATCAATAGCTTTAATTATTTAGTTATTCATCTAAAAGTAGTACAAACTATATATTGTGTATTCATTCCTATAGTTATACTATATACCCTCGACGTTGATATATTTTATAGAGCTCTTTTTCATTAAGTAATAGAAATATTGATAATGTTATTTCTAAGTTTAAAAGTATTATTATTCTTATTATTGTCTTCTATTTCTAAGATAATAATAAATCCTAATGTAAATATTATATGTTTATGATTAATAAAAGGTTTATTAATAAAAACATAGAACTTTATCTTTTTAATGTTAATAAGAATAAATATTAAGCTTTATTTTAAGTCATTTATTTATTATATAAGGTATTTATTAAATCACTTAATATCTTCTTTATTAATTTCTAATATTAAATTATAGTAGAAAGGTTAAAATATGCTTCTAATTCTTATATAGAAACTATATATATTTCTTATATTTATTACTTAATACATATTGATTTTGCTTTACTAGATATATAGTTAAGAAGCCTAAATGTTTTCTTAATGTTTTTAAATAAGAATTATATTACTATTCTTTTTAAAGTTAATTATATTTCGATTAATAATAAGAAGCTTATTACTTGTAAGTATTAACTTAGGGAGGGGCTAATAGCTCACTTTCTACTGCGACTATTCGTAGATATATTGCCCCTTAAAATATAACTTCAGCCTTCCTACCCCTCCTACTAACTACTATAGCTAGCCCTAGTTAATCCGGAGCTAAACCCCTTACGGCTGTAGTAGCTGCTATACCTCCCCTATATTAATCTTTTTAATCATGAATAACTAATAACTCTTTCTATAACAACTTTATATCTTTATACTTTTATAACTATATATAATTTAAATATCTCGAGATCTTTAAATACTACTAACTATAAATACTCTATTCGAATATTTATTATAACTTTAATATTCATAATTGCAATATCCTTAAGACTAAACTTTGCTTACCCTTAAGATAAGACTTTATACTACTCATAAAAAATTCTATACTACTAAGATAAGTTAACTTATAATCTCTATATAAATATAATAGAATTCAGCTTATTCTTATTAGTAAATAATCTTAATATATTAAATATACTTAATATATAAA